>KK119221.1:237876-265272 GCA_000611955.2 Stegodyphus mimosarum | reverse complement strand
AGGGGGGGGGGCAAAAGATGCATATATAAAAGAACTAAATACCTGTCAACATTTCCTAGTAAGGAACACAAATTACCACTGAGTACTTGAGGCAGCATATCATAGCGGCGATCTGGTAAGTAAACAGATGTGGATCGACTTCTGGCTTCAAGATCAGTTGAAGATAATGGTTGAACAAAATATGTCACATCAGCAATATGAACACCCAATTCTAGCATTCCATTTGGCAGCTCCCTTAACAACAAAAGACATTTACACATACAAGTAAGAATAAAAATAAGAAAATAATGCAGAAAATGTATTTTTACAATCATTAACTAGTTTCTCAAAATTATCTTCAAAATTAAGCCACATTTGTTGGTAGGAGACGGAGGAATCAAGATTTGCTTGAAAAAACTAATATAAGAAAACAATTTATTCTTTCTCTCACAAAAATAAAAAAATTCAGCAAACTTATTGCTAGGTGGCTTATAAACCTTCACTGAGAAATAATTGTGCAATATCTCATGCAAATTATTAGACGTTTTTATAAACAAACATTTTTATTTCATTTTGACCACAGTTCCATCACAAGCTAGTCAATACTAAAATAATTCAGTAAAAACATAAAAAATTAAAAAAACAAAAATGTATACATTTCAGATAGGCTTTCAGCTTGAGTACTCAGATACTGTACCCATAAACTGCTTATAAATATTAACAAACTGCTTATAAATATTAACATTTCTATAAATTTATTTACAATTGCATTTAAATAATTAAATTAAAAACTGGTTTATTCAAATACAATTTTTTACGCTTTTTGACTCAGCCACATTTATAATTATCAACTTTCAGAGCAGAAAATTAACCAATATTTGAATAAAAACAAGCAGGCATTGCTGCAGAATCATCTTTAAGACAATACAATAAATTGGTCAACAAGCATGTCTTTTTATTCACTAAAAGATGATCATCTAGTTAGTACAGTAACTGTCAATTCTCTCTAAAAACTTAAAACTGTCAGTAAGGCTAAACATATCTCAATTGTTATATGCAATGAACTGGCCCCTTTCAAGAAAAGAAAGCTTGTGATGAATAGAGATTTCACTTAAAATTCTTTACTGATTATCATATTCAAAACTGTGTCAGATCCATTTAATGTGCATTATGCAATGGAAGGGAAGGGAAGAGAAAATTAACAACTTTTTACTAACCTTCTAGGTTTTAAATATAGAGTGGAACACAGCCAGTGGTATTTCCAGACTGTTCAGGTGAAAGATGGCAAGAGAAAGATTGCTCAAAACCTGTTTATATAAGCCTATTTTAAAGGTACATTTAGTTAACAAGGCTTAGTTTAACAATGATTACTAAAATAGCTTCTTTCACGAATAAAAATTTCAAAAGAGGAAAATTGAAAATTTTATGATTTGAGATAAAACATTTATTAAGAGATATTTTGTTTAAATTATCTTTTTTTTTCTTTTTCTTTTTTTATAAAAAAAGAGGATTCAGATTTTTTATGGTTGCTCAAAAGGGCTCTTTCAAAATTTGCTATGGATTATCAGTCGAGATTATCAACAGAGATGGCCCAGGTGGAATAGCGAAACATTTTAGAATATACTAGATGTATATATTTTAACAGTAACATGGGAACATTATATGTCTTTTGTATTTGAGAAAGTGAAAAAAATCTAATTTTATAAAAATATTTAATGAGATATAGTGTGAAATAAATGCATATTTATTTAAATAAATCAGATTAAACGTTAAAAACCCAGTATTCTTAAGAGCTGCAACTGTTGCTTTTAAATAGCTTAGTTTATTAATCAGTAACAGATGGATTAAATTTGAAAGATATTACCTTTTGATGAATGGCAACAGAATTGAATGAAAGGCGAAATGATGCATTTGCAGTAGGTGATATTTAAAGCAAATCAATGCAAAATTTAAGTTTTGAGACTGATAGCCCTTTTAAGCTCTTTGGGGGAAAAAAAGAATTTGTTAAATTGGTATTTAGCTATAATTTGTGAAAATATATAAGACCACACCCTGTAGTTCTTATTACACAAAAAGGCTATATTGAAAACATCTATATATAGCATGTCTTGACTATGCACTTAAAAAGAAACTATTTATGTATAATAAAAAGCCCCCATTACCAAGTTAACATATACGTATTAAAAAAAAGTATGCAGTATATTAAAATT
This sequence comes from Stegodyphus mimosarum, assembly GCA_000611955.2. Taxonomy (NCBI): domain Eukaryota; kingdom Metazoa; phylum Arthropoda; class Arachnida; order Araneae; family Eresidae; genus Stegodyphus; species Stegodyphus mimosarum. The sequence goes on along the minus strand of KK119221.1, from coordinate 263,083 downwards.
GCAATTCATTTTACCATAATGAAGGAAAATCTGAGAACTGATAAAAATTCAATTATGTATTTATTACAGTTTTTTGGCAATTTTGGAATACACAGTAACTAAAGTGTACAAATTTTTAATCCCAGCTAAAATAGTTATTTTTCAGCTTATCTTAATTATTATCTATCCATTTTAAGCAGAAAAAGGCAGCAACGAAAACTACATAAATGCAGTGATAGTTACTTTATTGATAAAGCATCATCAACATCTTCACAGCCTTTAGGATCAATGCTAAAAATAAGATGTGAAGATCTGAGATCTCTTCGTGTCTTTATCTCACTTTCATCTGGCTTCCATGGCTTTACTTCACTAACAGAAGGCAATTCCAATATCTAGATTACAGAACATTTCCACAATTAATTTGGACAAATCCAATTCATACTTGCATAATAGCACCTTCAATACTAAAAACATACTCTTGAGTAAATACATTTTTAAAACATGAAAGAAGGGAAGGGGTAAATGCATGCGAAATAAGATTTTATCTTAAAAGCAGATGCTATAAATTTGTTATCTATAATGTAAAACATGGTTGTTAAAAAAAAAAGCCTTTTTCGCAGAGAAGAAATATCTAAGTAATAATATCTAATGTAATACATATCCTAAGTTCTGCTTTCGTGACATGAAAAACACAGTTTGAATTTCGTCAATCGGCTCATTAGAACGGGAGATATAAAACTATCCTCCTTAATTTTTTTCCCTTTTTTTTTGCACACTGTACAATGCAACAGAAATGCAGCATAGTGGAGGGAGATCCCCTAAATAAAAAACAAAAATATCAGAATAAAGTATTCACAGAAGCAAATGATTGTTGACCTCAATGTGTAATAAATGATAACGCATTGATGAACAGCTCCATTTTTCCTAATAAAATCCAACATAATTTTGAACTAATCCTTCTGAACTGAAAGATAATCTGTTTAAAATTTTGAAAAGGAAATGCAATGAAATTTTGACATCAGAGAAAATCATGAAAATATTTCTAAAGCCATTAATGAAAAAGTAAACATATAACTGAAGTTGGCAAAGCATGTTCCATTTCAAAGATTCTAATTAAAGCTTGTATAATTGATACTGCCAAGTATTTGCTTGACAAAATAGCTTTAAGTTAACCTCAACATTCCTTTGCCAAATATCACCCTTGTTAGGTGAGTCAGAGATATGACTGATGACTTCAGTCACATCAAGAATATTCAATTCGGATTTTAATTGGATGAATACACTGATGTTGCTGGGTTAGTGGTTTCATTAATATTTGTTTGCTATAGCTAGTTACAAAGTTATAAAGAAGACTTTCTTCTTTGGAGATCACTACCAACCAACACATTATCAAATGAAATACCTAATCCTTTAGACGAAGCCTTTTCATCAAATGAAAAATCATACGAAAACTGTTTAGATATATAAAATATTAATCATAAAGCTGCAGATGTTTCTAAAATTAAAGATATGGCAAAGAAATGTGGCAGCAGTCATTACCTTATAACAAAGATAACAATGCTGATATAATTAGTGGATATCTGTGTCAGCACATACCTTACTGTTACCTGTTCCTTACAATATTACTTCAGTCCCTCAAAGGGATTTTCAAGGGTCCACAATCTTTCTTCTCCTATTAACAAGAAAGATTTGTCATCAACTACCTTAAATAAATGGCCTTGCAAATCATAAACAGCATACTGAAAAATAGCATCAATATCTTCACTGGTGGTAGCAAAATTGCTGACAAAGCTGGCAGCAGTATTTATATTGAGATCTATCACGAAAAACAGACTTTAAGAACAAGGATAAAAGTGCCACAGATTTTGATGTACATGCTAAAGTGTCTTTTTTTTTTTAAAGACAAAATACATGTAGTGGATGGAGTACATAGGAAAAGAAGATAGCCACTCCTTCCCTCTTATAAAATGCTTTTTGCATAAAAACACATTATGACTAAGATAAAACAGAAAAATATCCACATATCTTGAAGTTCTGAAACATTTGTTCGAACATTCCTTTCTCTCAGCTCAGTTGCAGGTGCTTGATGATAGTAAAATAGGTACTCAATAAGTTCAATGTGAAAAAGTAAAATAATAAAATAGAATAAAATAGAACAAATTTCTCAGCTGAGCAAAATACAAAGTCCTCATAAATTTTATATCTCACAGCGAACCAAAAATCATGTTCTATGTTAGTCTTTATTTAGGCCTGTTGCTGAATTCAGAGCACTTTAGTTGCAATATAGTGTGTAAAACTAAATTAGAAGGGTCTTCTATAATGAATAAAAACATGGGTCTTCTATAATGAATAAAAACATTTTGAACAAATAATGAATGTATATAGTGATGGGAAAAAAAATTCCCAACACTAAGACGGATTTGAGCTAGATAAACAAAATTTTGTAGGCATTTTTATACATCTGAAAGATGATGTCTATTCAAAGTTTGCACTAGGCTAGTAGGGCCACTATGAACATGCAAATCAGGTTTGCTTTAAATACGTACTGTAAAGTTTTTGAGCATTATTTATCATTGCAATTTGATATAGCGAGTTGATGTTAGTCAAGAAAGCCTTAAGAAGTTGAAGATGCCATTAAGATCAGCTCAGTGAGTTTGAAATGAGGTTGTGTAATAGGGATACAAGAAAAATGGATTTTCTTTCAAAAATACTGCAGTAGGATTCGGCAGGAATGTATCCAGTGTGTATGACTGCTGGCAGCAGTGGTCAAAGGAAGGTACTGGCTTAAGGAGAGTGGGTTCCAGGCACTACTGAGAAGGAAGACTGCTGTTTTTGGCTTCATACTGGCCCATCATATTGCATCTGCAGCAAGAATTCGAGCTGCAGTTAGACCCACAGTGAGACAATGAACTGTTACAAATCAAAAACTTGGAACTGGACTTGTACCTGGAATTATGGTCCGGGCAGCAATTTTGTATGGCAGAAGGTGTACTCTCATGGTTACCCCATGCACTCTGAATGCAAACTTGTATGGCAGTCTAGTGATTCAACCTGTTCTGCTGCCATTCATGAACAGCATTCAAGAAGTTGTTTTCCAACAAGATAAGGCTTACCCTTATACTGCTGTTGTAACGTAACATACATTACGCAGTGACGACATATTGTCTTGGCCTGCTAAATAACCAGATCTTTTTCCAGTCAAGCATGTATGGAACATCATTGGAAAAAACTCCAGCATCATTCACAACCAGTATTAACCATACCTGTATTGACCAACCAAGTGCAACAGGCATAGACCTCCATTCAAAAAACTGATATACGGCACTTGTATAACACGATGCATGCTTGCATTCAAAATTCTGGTGGTTACATGTTATCAATGTACCAGCATTTATCACTTGAAATGGCTGTTTTCACACTTGCATTAACCTGTGGTCTTGAAAATTTAATCAATTAAATATGTTATGTAGACAAATGCACTGCTGAAATTTCATTACTCTATGTTACTTTTTTCCTGTTTTGTGATTTTTTTCCCATTAGTGTATATTTGAATTGGAGATATTGAGGTCATTGTATGGACTTTCTTCATTGTTACTCTTATCAGTACCTTTTTTTATTTCTAATGTGGCTGGCAATACAGAGATAAATAGCCTTATGCCATACAAAGATCCCCAAACTATAAAAATACAATAATAATATAATAGAATACACAATACAGTAATTTATGCAGAAGTCTGAAGTACAAAGAAGAATTACACACAAAGAAAAATGTAATGACTAAAAATTGTATATAAAAGTAAAAACAATTTTAAAAAAAAAAAAAAAAAAAAAAAAAAAACATTGTCCTAAGAGAGCGCTGAGCAGACAAGGAAATGCTCAGTGTTCTACGTTGCGCCACTGCGGCAAAAGGGGCAGGCAGGACTATCAACTGTTTGAAATTTGGAAAGATGTGCATATAAACAATTATGCATTGTAACTAGATGAAAGGTAGCTACAGCACTAATTTGGGGGTAGTCTGGGAGATTACATTTTGTCTGCAAAGCTGTTACTCATTTAGCACCCACAACCCAGGGAGCAAGCATAGCTTAAAGAGTGCTACGGATGCTAGTAGTGTTGTGCTCCAATTAGTAATGTAAAACCTGTTGTAATGCATAATTTCATTAATTTATTATTTCCATCTTACCTAGTAAGATAAAGGATAGGCTAAAAAGGCTCTGCTATTGCAACTGATTGCAAAAAGGACTCTGCCAGAAAAAAAGTTTGGGAGTTCCTGGTGTCAGCTTCTTGATTAAAAGAATTCACATAAATTCTATCTAATTCTCAGGAACTGAACACCCCCCCAAAAAAATATTCATTTATATTACACATGGAGATAACCTTAAAATACCATGCAGAAAGCTTGTATTCTCAGATCCAATTATCAGCACAGTCTTTTAGCTGCTTGGTCAATGATGAGGCCCATAAAGACTTATAATGTTTCAAGACAGTACTGGCCAATCATGAGGCACATTTATTTAGCAAGAATTTATACAAATTTATAATGTTTCAAGACAGAACTTGGAGTTGAAAGTTAGGACTTTTCAAATAAGAATTAAAAAAAAAAAATATTTAGGGTTTCAGGATCAATTTTTCAACATAACACTATATGATTTCAAATATTGATATTTTTTATTCAATAAAACATGTAAGAAGAGAAAATTATTCATATAATTATTTAAATAATACCTGTAACATACACATTAAAACATAAAATGAACATAAGTAAATTAATAGTGAGAGTTTAGCATAATTAATAAGATAAACATAGAAGTAGTTTTACAAATTAATTCATGACACTAGTTTTCAGACCCTCTGTTATACTGATTATGTTATAATTTTTTTGTTGCTCATTTACCTTAATTTAAAAATTTATTACACTTCTAAACTTATTAATACATTAACTGTTTCTTAATGGCTTACATGATGACCTATTAGATCATAAACAAAACAAATGCGATGAATTTATCAATAATTCATAAAAACATCACAATTTTAAAAAATGTCAACGGTTTTTCACAATTATAAAAGTCATATTCAGTAGAAGAAGTTAAGCCAACTTTTCTATTAAAAGCAAATAATTATCTCTTAATTTTAAAATAGTTTATTCATAATAAGATCAAAGAAAATTTCTCACAATTTTTCAGCTATAATCCTTTACTCCTATAATTCTTTTTAATGCTTTTGAATTTTCAACGCAGTGCTAAAATATGCTGAATAATCACTGAATTTTGTTTCTAAACAAATAACAAGAAAAAAAATGGTAGTGAAACGCCATATAATTAAAACCTTGCTAATACACATCTAATTTAAAAAAGCAGTCGCAAATGAGAAAGAAGAAATTAGAAACATATTTCAAAAAGTAAATGCAAGTATAAAAATAATATCAAAATCCATTTCTAATCGTACCAGGTTTTGTGCAAATTCTCCAACAAATATATCATGTTCAATTAAAAGACACTGAATTTCTGTTTCAAGTTCGCCAATTTCTCCTAAAGTCTGCACAAGATGCCCATTAGGATACTGTGACTCTTTATCCCAGTTATCAATTCGCACAACAATTCTAAATGAAGAGAAAAAATTGTTAATCAAATAATCTTTTGAAGCAGTTTATTCCTTAAGCCAAATTTCTGAAAAATCAATACTTCACAGCAATATTTTTATCATATTTATCTCTGCAGGAAAAGCAATATTTTCCAAAAGTGAAAAATAATAGTTACTAGAATGATATAAAATGACACTTATGGGATCTTGAATATAAAAAGCAACAAAGGAATGAAGAAAATAAAAATTAAGATGAGAGCTTTATGTGTGATATAACTGAATTGCATTGCTTTAAAGAAACAAGAAATATGCTTCAAATTAAATACAGCTACTGATTTTATATCTGTTGACTGAATGTAATTATAATAACCACCCATTATCCTACATAGTAACTAAACTAAAGCTAAGTGCTTAGATATGATACTTATGATAGTGCTTATTTAGATACGATAAAAAGTCATAAAAATTTTAGCATTACAAAATCTTAAAGAAATGTTAGCTTTAGTGCTAAATATTGTGTTGTGAGTGTACAGGTTCATTATAGATCGAATATATACAGAATTGATGATAGCTTGATAAAATTTATTTTATTCAAAGAAACACTTCATAGTTCTGGAACATTCCACAAAAATAATAGTACATACTAAAAATGATAAACAGTACATACTAAGAATGGAATACAGTTACAGCTGCATTATGAAATCAGTTACAGTTATTCAGTTACACTATTATGGTGATTCAGGGACATGACTAAAATGTCGCCAAATAGTCAAGTTCGACGCTTTCTAGCCAAGTTTGGTGACAAAAAATTGTCGCCAACGCTGTTCTTGTCAAATTAGCAAAATAGTCATTTACTCAATGTTGCATAGACTTTTTTGGGAGAGTATCATTTCTCTCAGCTTTTCATGTTACATTATACAGAAAAAATACAACAATTTCACATACACTAAAATCAACTGTCTATGCGCAAAATTCATAGCAATTGTAATCCATAATTACTGCATTTTGAAACACTAAGTCTTTGTGTAGAGAAAAAAAAAATGAAGAAAATATGAAAAGCATTTTCAAAAGTGTCAAAATTAGCATTTAATTCTTTTTTCATCTTTTAATTTTATAATTAAGGATTCTTTGGTAACAAAGCTTTAAGAATCTCCCAGCTGTGACAGCAGATTGTAATTTTATTATTTTTCTTTTGGTATTTGCAATTTCAATGATAATTTTATTACAAAACCTGCTTTCCAAACACTGGTTTTAATTAAATACTTAATATACGAAAGTTATTTTTTAGAAAAGTTAATATCCAATTCAGTAAATGGACTTCATGTTTACAACACTGGATGGAAAACACATTAATGTTTTTCAGTGTACTGCTTTCTCTTCATGAAGGATGCTCAACACAGACTCATCTCTTTGTTTCAGTCTCCTCTATCAGCTTTTAGATTTGTGCCAAATATTTTAGAATCACCCTGTATATATCAGCTTTTAGATTTGTGTCAGATATTTTGGAATCATCCTGTATATTGTTTTCAAATATAATTTATAAACTACAGAGGACTCTTTCAGTCATAATAAATATTAAAAAATGCATGATTAAGTTATAACAGTTTTGCATTATGCAGTTTATACATTGGTCATTGTACAATTGATATATCATTAGACTGTATTCTCAGTGCAAATATTTAAAAGTTTTTTCAAGTTCACTTTTCATTTATTTAAATGAAAGGTGTACTTTCAATAAACATCATGATAACTACTAAAAGATACTTTTCGGTTCTTTTTTGTTTGTAATAAAGTGTTTGTTTCAAACTTTCTTTCATTATATACAGACTGTAAGATGCAAACTTTAATTTCAGAAAATACTAATATAAAAATGGTAAAACTTAACAGTATTTTATGCTTTAATACTTTAAGACATGTGTACTAAATAAATGAAGAAAGCATTTTGAGTTAATTTGAATTAAAAGATTTAGTCAAAAAGATGATCAAAATCTGCCACTTTCATAAAACTGATAAACCACTATGAATATTATAAAAATGTAAAGCAAATTAGGTTCAAAATATATACTGTTAAGTTATGCAAACATAATACAATGAAAAACCTTACTATTTCTACACTCAGATAAGTGAGCATTCCAAATAACTTTACTTTTCTGAAGAATAAATTTGGTCAAACATATTTTGATATGGATAGAAATCTGTCTAACCTCACATTGGGAAATGGATGCTCACTTTAAGTCAACATAAATTCATCTCCTTGTCACCAATATCTTATTTATTGTCCATTTTCCCAAACCAAACACTGGAATCTGAACAATATCTAAAAACTGAAAATACTTTCATTTGTGTAGAGAAAAAGAATAAAGAAGAAATTTTAATACAGTACAGTCATTTTAAATACTAAATATTATGCAGACATTCCAGATGAGGAAGAAAGTTCAGAAAATGAGCTTCACATTTTGATTCACAAAGAAAATTTACAAACTCTAGATTGATTCTTAATTTCTAAAAGTTTGAGCCAGCACAGAAACAGCTTTGAAACATTTACACAGCACTGAAGATAGTTTAACAGAATACAAATTATTATTCAGGAGATTTCTAAACACAGTTAAAAATAATTCTTTATGAAACTGAAAAGTACATTTCTGCTAAAAACTAAAGAAACAACTATACAAACTCATGCAACTTGAATAATTTTCAGCTAAGAACATAGGAAGTTCTTTAAGTTGTCATGCTTTATCTCTAAAATGCGAAAAATAAAATTAAATATGAACATAGGAAATATGACGTAAAGTGGGGTAAGAAAAAGACGATATTACAACTTAGATAACAACAACAACAAAAGTACAAAGCGTGCTTACAAATTTTTAGAAAGATTTTGATTAAAAAAAAAGAGAGAGAGAGAGAGGAAGGAAAGAAAGAAAGAAAAAATTCTGTGGATTAAAGGATATGTATTTTCTGATGGGAACATTACTATTCCATAATTCTCATATATTTTGAAATGCATGGTATTAAAATTTCTAAATGCAAAATAAGTAACACTATTAATCAGAAAGGGAAAAAGCATCGATCATTACTTCTATATGAAAAGAAGACTCCAAACGTATACTTGAAAAAGGTATGTACTGTTTTTGATGTTCCTAAAGTTAAATCAGTAACTAGAGAAAATTCGCTGACACAGAAATAAATTGTGAAGTCTTCAGATACATCTATAGCAACAATAAATGGAATAATAAACCAAGTTTTATGAATTAAAAGAGCTTAAAAACATGATTTTAAGATGCAAGTAAATGCAAAAACTGGGCATGTTGAGCCACATGCCCAGTTTTTCCTGAGGCATGTGACTCAACATAGATCAGCTTCTAGAACTCTGTATCAAAACTATTTAGCAGGAGATAAATAGAAATACAATGCGAACACTGATGAAGCATGGGTTCACATAAATGATTACAACAAAAAATGATCTATTTAAATCATTGAATGTGAAGAGAAAAAAAAAAAACATACAACCTGGGTTCTGTCAATGCAAAAGTTTCAGTAAGGAGTTTATGATTGTCAAAGAATTCCTTACAAAGGGAAATTAAAAATATGAAGACTAGAAAAAAAATACTGAAATCAACTCAACATATTATCAAAAGAAAGCTTCAAGTCCAATATTTACAGAAAAAGTTACATTTCCTTTTTCCCAATGATTTTTAGAGAGTGAAACTTTATCAAGACAAAGTAACAAGTCTGGATAGACTGAAAAATAGCAAAAGAGGAATGATCCTTGCAAATTTTATGAAAAGGCCTTCTATCGTGGAAATCAAGATGCAGACTTACAGTCCAGATGAAAGGTTATTAGATCGAATATTTAATAAAATACTCTTTATATCTTAAAAATTATTTAAACACCCCCAAATCATTCTAAAAATGAGTAAACATCCTCTGTAAATAAGGCATGTGTTCACCCCAGAATGAAATAGAAGTTTTACACTGATTTTCCATGGTGCATATTACCTTGTTGAGGAGTTCTAACAGTAACAAAGAATATTCATGATGAATAATGCCATGTAGCTTGCCATCCGACTTGCATCATTGCTATCGACTTGCATACTTATTCTAAGTAAGGGCTGCAGTAAGTGCCCTTACTTATGCTGACTTGCATCCACACATATTTTATTGGATTAAAATCCTGAGAATATGCATATCACTAAATCTGCTGGATCTCTTTGACCCCAAGGTAACTGATCACTAGTACAGCATGATGTGGATGAGAATTATCATCCAGAAGAAGAAAGTTATTACTGATAGCACCTCTAAAATACTTGACATAAAGATCAAGCCCTTAATCTTTATAGTTGCACTGGTAGTACAGATATATAAGTCAGTATGGCCATTTTGGATAATGCCTGCTCATTCCATAATTCCACTACCTTCCTACCAATGCCTTTCATAGACATTTTCAGGTTTATTATGTGTATTTTGTTTCCTCCAGACCGTAACATACCTGGAACTACTCTCCACAAAAATATGACTTAACAGTAACACGATCTTGGGTCCTGTGGCACTCCAATCACACCGCTCTCTGTATCATTGCAAACGGGCACATTTTACAGCCTGTGTTAGTGGGGCACAAATCATAAGTTTTCTTGCATACAGCCCTCTTTCATGCAGATGGCCACTCATTGTATATTTGGATAGTTGAATTCTTGTAGCTGCAGTGAAATCTCTTACAATCTGAGATGATTTTAGTTGTGTGTTTCTTTAAGCAGTCATTGCCAAATAATGTCAATAGTCAATTATCCCACATTTTTCATCCTGACCTGGATGTCTACATACATAAAAAATGATTTTAAACAATTCCCAGATTACTAACATGATGCTTTGGCTACTTTAAGATCTCTATAGACTTGTATCAGTGTCTGTCTGGCTTTCATTCTTCCAACTGCACAGTTTTTCTCATTATCTATCACATACTTTCTCAGCAACATGAACCATTTTTTCTCATACAACAATTTCATCTGAAATTTTTAAGTACCAAGCATTCCTTTCCACGCATGCTGAAGAATGGCACAAAATTTTGCATATTTCTGCATAGTGAAGCTAAATCTCATTGGAGTATGAGATAATGCTATCTTGAGCTACCAGCCACCTTTCACTAGACTTCACTTAACAGAATTAATTTAAAGGTTCCTTTTGTAATGTTCTTTTAATTATTCCTGCTAATGCATTTCTGCATCGCAGTAAAGTATTGATTTAAAGTGTACATTAAAAATCACTAAAATTTTGCAGTAAACTAAGGAGTAATTAAAAAATTAGATTATTATTTTTAAATTAAAATTACTGAAAGATAACATAAAAAAATTCCTTCTGTGTCAATAACTTGACATAAATCTCTTGCTCCATGATGCATCGAATTAGGTTTCACCACACCTTGTGGCTCTAAGCACAGTGTTTCAGACTCATTTTCTTGTCCTCAAGCTCATTTTCCTTACTTTCATAACAGGACTAACAAGATTATGAGAAGTTACAGAATGATTTGGGGGCTTTCTAAAATCTAGAACCCTAAGCCCAGATATTGTTATCTGAGGCAGCAATTAATGCTTCTTAATAAGGACCTATGGAAGTGCATGCACGACAACTTATGTGCCTGCTTTAGTAATAGATGGATGCAAACAACGATTATGAGCTTGTTGTAATTTTCAAAATATAAATTTACAATATGTGGGTGATAAATAGCATACTTGGACATAGTTATACATGATTTCACTAATTTTGTTTTCATACATTAACTACAATTGCATAAAATGCTTTAGTCAGCTACACAGTATCCTGTATAAAAGCAAATAAAAACTTATGTTGATATTTTGATAATTTTCTGAAAGGTATGACTAATATTTAGACACTTGAAATGAAAACCTGAAATTTACTATTTTGCGTCAATCATACATCAAATGCCCACCAGCGGCCGAGCGGTAAAGACGCTGAACACTGGTAGTTCGGTCCGAGGTTCGAATCCCGCGAACGGGCTGGCTGCATGGGCGTTTTCGTGGTTTTCCCCATGTGTAACGTGTATACGAGCCAGTTTCCCTTAGAAAGTCCTCCACAAAGGCATCCCTCCCTTTAGGCAGATAGCCCTCGTGTGCTTTATCATAATTGAATAACCTACAAACCTACCTACATACATCAAACTTACTAACTTACATAATTTTTTAATGTGTATTTCAAGCTCAAATTATATATTCCTTGGTGTTATTACTTAAATTCAGAGAAAAACTGCTAAACAGAAAGAGATTAGCAAAGGCTTCACTACTGTCTATGTTGACAATATACAGGCCTTGCGTTCCATATTTTAAATGGCTTAAAAATAATTTTGTAACTAGGTAGCTGTACACAAATTGTTACTTCAGTAGTTTTGATTAATGTACAACATCAGCCTTGCATCAAGCACCTATTATTTGCTTGCAAAAGTAAAAGAGTGGTTGTGGTCACAGCAATTTCAGACTAATCAGGTATTCAAGAGTTTGTGAGTTACCTGGTAATAACATTCTCCAATGAAGATACACAGAAAATGGCACGAAGTTATTACATATGCCTGAATTCAGGTGGCAATTATGCCTGCAAACAGTTAAAGTAAGTGTGCAACTTATAAATGTAGATAAAACAACTTGCTCTTTATTGCAAGGACTACATTTTCTTAAATGAAACGCTTTTGTTAACAATAACCCTTTTTTAGACAGATGAACATAAATACCTGCGATTACGAATTCCTTCAGCTTGCTTAGTAACAATTCGTATTTTTGGAATTCGATAATCATAAGGAATAACTAAAATTCTTTCATTTTTCCGTGATGATGAGTTGGATTCCTGTGAAATAAAAGAATGTGTTGAAGATCTTCTGTAAAAGTATTTTAAATATCTGAAATCACTACACAATATGATACAACATGGTTAAATTTGTTAAAATATGTAAGTTAATGAAACCTGCCCAATTCAAGTAAAATTTTGCTTTTTTCATCAAGCTATAGCTTAGAAGAAAATTAAAATATTTGATAAAGAGAATTATAAATATATAAATGATATAAACAAATGGCAAAGATGTTATATATTAAAGAATGGAAGTTTTCTTAACGTATCTTGAGAGACTAGAAATTCTCTTTAAAGAATGCTTTAAAGAGAAAATTATTTTGCATTAGTGCAATGGTTCACACAGCAAATTATAGCAAAGAGTTAACCTAGTAAGCAATACAGGAGAAGAAACAATATTGTTTTGTTAATAATTTTAATCCCCAGTTTCACAATCAAAGAATGTTAAGAAATTTCATCCTAAAAATGTACTTTTTTTTAATATAGTTGTTTTCTCCTTTCAAAAATACACAGCTTGATGTTATTTCTAAAGACCAAATTTAATATAATATTTAAGCTGATGAGTGATTTTTCCATTCATTATGTAAACAGCTGGTACACATTAAAACTTACTAGACATATGAGTGAATTAAAATCTGCTTTTAAATAAGAAAAATTAAGAGTACAGTATAATTCTAACAATTACCAACACCAAAACATGATCAGAGACTGCAAAGTAAAAACTGTTTCTACCATACTTTTCTTAAGACACTGGCCATTTCCATAGCACATTCCCACAGCCATGGCCCATTTCCATAGCCCATTCCCACAGCCATGGCCCATTTCCATAGCACATTCCCACAGCCATGGCCCATTTCCATAGAACATCCTATGAATTATGATCTAATTAAGTGTACAAGTGCAAAGTTATACAGCACTAGGTCCTTTGAAAAATCTTTAGTGAAAATGCTTCTTTTCAGATAGTTTAAACAGCCGATTTGAAATGCTTGTGATAATAATTTAAGACTATGATAGTTGATTAATTTATATTGATTCCATCAATAAATGACAGGAAATAATTAAAGACATAAGGAACAAACAGAATTACTGACCGATTTTATAATATAAAGCCACATCATATGGAAGCCTTAGATTCTATTTATAAATAGAAGGCTACTTAAAAAAAATCATTTAAGAGATGTTATTAAAGTCTAATATAAAAATTACTGAGAGAAATAGTTACTTCTTCTTCAGGAAGTGTAGCAATATAATTTCTCCAACGTCTATCAAGAATTCCAACTATTTTTCCAGTTGGAATAGCTTGAGATTTAGCCAATTCAACATCAACACCATTTTCTGGAGTGGAGGAAAAAAAAAAGTTACACAATGCTGATATTTGTGCTCAAAACTGAATTGAACTGAAAAAAGTAATATTAAATAATTAATTTTTACAGAAAAATTGAATAATTTACTCTTACAACATAGATAATAAAGTAGTATATGCGATTGGATTCCCAAATTTTTAAGACAGTAAATCTTTTGTTAATGCTTTTAGTGCAAGGGTTCTTAACCAGATCAGAATTTCATAGTTTCAGGATGGAAATGTGATCAGCCTTTTATTTACCCATTAAGCTATTCTACCTTATGTAAGATGTAATTATGTATCTAAAATTGTGGGATGCCATTAGTACTCCTAGTGTTCTACCAATTTAGAAGATAGATGCTAAGAAATTCGCCATCCAAAAATAAATGTTAACTATCAAGCTGGACCTACTTCCATCTAAAATTCCATCCGCTCATCCACTGCACCATGTATTCCAGTAATCTGAGCAGCAGTTTTTTTGGCCACAGCTAAAAAGTGAATTGGTGTCTTCCCTAATCCCCTTCCTTTCATCTAATACCAAGCTATCTTCAACAAAATAAATCATCTCTCTCTTTCTCTCTCTATGCATAATTCTTTCAAAATAATATAATCTTTTTCTTCCAATTTATAATTTTTTGTTATATTTATATATTATTTATTGGTTTTATATATAATTTTAAATATATATATATATGTAACAAATTGCATATAATTGATACAATTATTTAATTATTAAACCTTGATTACACACACACACATACATATTGATTGTTATAATAATTAAATAATTTAATCAAAATTTTGGTGCTAACAATTTAAAAAAAAAGAGGATTTTCTCTCACGGCCACTGATAGATAAAACCTTTAAAAAATTTTCTGCTTACCACTAAAGAAGACATTCCACTATCAGAAATAACATTAATAATCTTGTCGTGCTTCCATTTCATCCCTCGGTCAGTAATATATTTGCACGGATTCTTCAGAAGTTCAATTTTCATGTCATTTTCTCACCTATCAATAAAATCCATGGTTCCACCCTTGAAGATTCCATTTCTAACTTTAATTCTTGAGAAATTTATAGCATATTGTGTCAGTGTGGTTTGAGATACATCAGGAAAACTAAAAGACCATTAAAGTTTCATATCAAGGAACATGAATTTTTCTTTGAAAAGGCAAAATTAACAAATTCATTGATAGGTACTCTATGTTGGAAATTTAATCCTAATTTTGACTTTGGGTCTGCAAAAATCATTCAAAAAGCTGCTTCAATTGCTGAATTGAATTTTCTTCAGGCTTTTCACTTTCACAAAGGGTAATCTTGTTTAATTTATGACTTTAAGTTCCAATCCAGTCCTTCCTACTGCTTTAAAAATTAAAAACTCTATTAACTTAATTTTTGAGTTTTGTTAATATTTTTGCTGATAGATGGCACAACCTTCTCATTTCACTTTACAATGGAGTATAAACATGATCCCTATGCCCACTGCTTTCCAGTATGGCAGATTACTTTGTTCCTAATGAAGTGGGACCTTTACTTGTTTCTGTTTGCCCTCAAAATCGATTGAGATCTTGACTTAAATCTAAGCCAAACTCAAGGTTGTTGCATTAGTAATTTCATGTTTCATAATGTTTTTGTCTGGCTTCAGTTTTGTTCAATATATCACCCCATTTCCTCTTTCCTTTTTCAAATTACATTAATTAAATTCTGAAATGGAAGAATATTTTTGTTTTTTGAAGACAGCTGGACAGACACATAAAGCATTTCTCTACAATTAATACTGATTTAAGCTGAACTTAGCCTAATTTAAAATGCAGTTAAAACATGTCTGCAAGAGTTTCAAAATTTATTTTAAAATGTACATTAATTTCACTCAGATTTAATACATGAAATGAAGCAAACTATCTATAAACATAAATTTAATGTACAAAATAAATGTTGGTGAAATTAAATGTTTTTTATAACATAAAATGCTGTGACAGAATGTGTTATATACTGTTTTATGACAATGTTTGAAATAATTTTGAATATGAAACCTTACATTCAGATCAATAAAATGTAGTACATAAAAAATGAAAAAAAAATTACATTTCATCAGACTGATTGAGTATAAAAAGCAAATGGTTTGGCTTAATTAATTATGCAAAGCAAACTAGGGCTATCTGCCTAATGGACAAAGCCTTTAGGGAGGACTTTACAAAGAAAGTGGCTTATATACACGTTACACATGGGGAAAATCATGAAAATGCCCATCCAGCCAGCCTGTTCACATGGAATAGAACCCAGGTTTGAACTCCCAGCATTCATAGTGACCAGTGATTTTACCGCTTGATCATTGGTGGGTCTAAAGGAGCAAATGACACATTTTGCTTCTTGATGTTATCCAATCCAATGAAATATCAAGAACTTAATTTCTTCAACTACTCATAAAACACAGAATTAGTCTTACAAGAATACTGATTGAGAAAACTGAGGTTATATGGTTTTGCTCTACGGAAATTCACTGTAAATAGTTCAGCTGCATGCATTCCCTGAAATTTAATTTTAAAGCACTTTTCCCAGCTCTTCCATTAGTTGTAAACAGTTCGATGTAATTAATCTGTGATGGTAAGTAAAATATGCCCAAAATGAATTAACACTGTTTGACAGCTTAGAAGCTCATATCACAGAATGTAAAATTTTTGTAATATTTACTGTTTAAATTATTATGCCATTGTAAAAAAAATATTAAGACATTTTATAGTATTAAAAATTTCGTTTCTCAATTTTAGCTGAGCCATAAATAAATAAAATCTGACCTTTGGCATCATAAGGATTATCCACCAAGTGCAAAGAACGGGACTTCCATTGTTGTTCTGGTAGCATTTCTACAACAACCTCATCTCCATGAATGGCTCTGTTTCGATCTATCATACCACATATAAAAATATCCCCAGAGTCTTTTATGAATGACCTATAAAATTTAAAACATTTCACAGAAATATAGGATGAAAAAATTAAGTAGAGAAGGAAAAAAGAAATATTTATGCTTTAATATTCTGTTATGTGCACTGTAAAAAGTACAGTTGTCAGACTTCTTTCTAACTCACTTAACTCAAGAATACAGAGCAAATAACAGTTTACCAAGACTCATGTTGCTTCACTCAAGCTCTTCAGGCATAATTTTTATATGCTAGTTAGCATCTTTGCCTGTTCGTTATTTGTAATTTAAGATGAACAAGATAAGCATTTCCTATATCTTACTTTTCAAAGCACAAGTGTTTGTTTTTATTTTTTGTGTTGTTCTGCTTTATAATAACTACAGTTTAAATGATGTCTAAGCATAAATATACTCAAATGGTGGCAAAATGGAATTTTCTTAGATTTCTTTCAGATAAAGAATAGGGGGAAAATTTTATAATTATTTTGCAGAAAGTGATTAAAACTTCAGTGATGAAGTATGAAATCAAATAATAATTATTAAATAATAATCAATAATCAAATAATAGTGACTCTGATACAGTTTTATACGATATATTCCTTACCAGTGTTGACTATAAAGATAATTACTGCTTAAATAAATACATTTCAATAATTTTAAAAATGGAAAAAGTAGTCTAAAGAAATTATCCAGACCTAAACAGAGAATCAAAAGCATTCCAAAAGAAATCCTAGCTTTTTTGTAAATAACAATGGATACCAAGGATAAAAAAAAAAAGAAATATATTAACAAAGAGACTGAATATACACAGATGCTGTATTTTATAATCTATTTCCTATTCTATTTTTAAAAGAGGAGAAACAAGTAATATTAATAAAAATAAGCAAATAACTAATTAAAAATATCTTACATTTAGAGGAAACATAAATAAAATGGAAACACATTCTATAATGAGAAATTCAGAGTATGATGCAAAACATATAATATAAAAATTTGTGTAACAAAGCGCAGATTAACGAAAACATAATCATAAAAGAACAATGAACTTATGCTAATAAAAGACCCCTCCCAAAAAATGAAGTAAAAGCAATATGCCAAAATATCTGATTGGGATTTAAATAAAAGATCCTCAACTAAAAGAAAAAAAAATCTGTCAAATTAAATTTAAAACCAGAAAATTTAATTAATTTAGGAGGAAAAAAAAAAACACTTTTATTTATCATACATGACATAAAGAGAGAAAATTGCTTAAAATATAATTATGGATTTCTAGCTTCTGTTAAAGCAATTAATCTACGTATTTCAAAATAAACTCAAATTCATACATTACTAACAACTAATTTCAAGCAAAATTAATAGCAATGAGAAAAAAATCTTTGTTGTTAAGCTTTCACATACATGACAGATACACCTTTAATGTCCTCGATATAACTTTTCAGTACCTGTAGTGGCTCTATCAGTTCTATCAACATATCTGTGGGCAAAGTTGAGGTACAGACAATGATAATATTTATTAAGAGTGAAAAGAAAAGTATTTATTGCAGAAGCTTATGTATGTTAATATGCATTGCATAGTTGTGTGAGACAAAGGTTCTGTGTTCATGCTGCAGTTTTATGCTATCCATGCATATATTGTATATTACCCACAATTTCTGGACACAGAGGTTATGTTCCAGAGGCAAATGGTGATAATTAGTGATATGTAAGCTGTTTTTCCATAAAAAATTAAACAATTACTAAAAATGACATAAATAAACAGCTCATTTAAAATAGATACATTGACATGAAACAAAGATTTATAAACTTGCTTTTATTAATTTTTAATAAACTAGCTTGATGCGGCGATCTTTTCCTTCATTCATTCTCTCAAAGTAATTAAAAGCTCATTTTCAACTGAAAATCTTTGTTGAATTACATCAACTTTATTTTCAAATGTGTCTATCTTGCCTTCCATAGCCTCAATCTTTTTCCTATTATTTGTAATGGACTGAATGCACATAGAACAGATGAAAGCTTGATGAAACTTCTTTCCAAAAATTTTTCACAGTTTTGAAACTTTTCAAACAGAAGTATTCAATACAGCTGTCATGACAAAGCACAATCAGTAGTTTCCACTTTAAACTACTAATAACATTGAAAACAAGACAATGCAATGTGCATCAGAAAGCGATAGGTTGCATGGCATCTTTCAAAACCTTGAACTCTCAGTACTCTGAGCTAAACTAAAACTGATGCTCTTTTCAGTTTTATATATATCCCTCGTCTACCGAGGAATTTCCACTACCTTTGATTTCTTGTAATTGCTGAAAGGCATACACAGTTACATAGGGTTGGGTGCAATTATAGTTACATAGGGTTTGGACTAAAATGTTCCCAAATAATTGTAAAGCTTGGTGAGTTTTGATGATTTCTCACTGAATTTGGCAACGAAAATCAGTCGCCAGCTTTGTTCTATCTTGCTAATTTGGCAAAAGAGCCATTTACCTCAATATAAGTGGAATTACCATAGCACCAACATTTACTTTTCTGGCAATGCTTTCCATCCTCAGGCCTTTCATTTTACATTATACAACAGACACTACAATTTACATATAATTTCAGTAAAATTATTACATGCATACGAAATTTGTAATAACAGCAACAAATGTTGCATTTTCAAGTTCCTTCTTAATTTCTTGCAATAAAATATTTTTTAATGGTTTAATGACATCATTTTGAAACCTGTTCAATAAGTGAGTAAAAACTGTGGACTTCTCTAAATGTATTTTTAATTGATTATCTGACACAATAAATAAACAAGTTAAATATAATTATCTCTGTTATTAAATTCAATTGATTCCCTATGCTCTCTAAATGCCAATTCTTGCTTTGACAAGAAACATATAACATCTACTAATTTAGACATAATATATCTATTAGCCATTACTTTCTTGTTATAATTTTCAATATTTATTTTACATTGTCCACCAATGTTAGATTCTTTTGTGCTGTGATTCGAAATTGCTTCAATTTTACAAAAGAACCAATGTGGCATTTACTTTTCTAATGTCTTTTGCAAGCTTTACTTAAATCATCAAAGTCATTCTTATTCCACACACTAATTTCCCTTGAAAATAACACCCAATGCCAGCAAGAATTTTTTTGAGCCATTTTTATCTTCATATATTTTATTGTGAATGTCGAACAAGTTTTTTTTATGTTGAAGTAGTTATATTTAATTTAGGTTTTGGCATTATGATTTAATATAGGTTTTGGTCCCTTTTAATAATGTTTTCCTTTTCATTACAAGGTCCTGAGCCAAAACGTTTTTGTAAATAAATTTTCAATAACACAGTTACATTCTGAATCAGTTGCCAAGATATAAAAATAAAATTATGAAAGCTTATTTGTGTATAATATTTTTCAATTCTATGACTATATGCTTTAAAAGAAAATTGATAAATAAACATAGCTTTGTAAAAAAGAGATATAAAACATTATTACAAATTATCATAAAAATAACATAGAACATTGTTACAAATTTTGTATAATGTAACATGAAAAGTCTGAACAGAGTGAAGCTTTAATAAAAAAAATAAGGTTACAGGGGCAAGTCTATTTAACATTGAGGTAAATGGCTATCATTAAATTCGTGAGATATCGTCACACTGGCAATGGTTTTGGTGACTAATTTCGTCAACAAATTTGGCAAGAAATAACCAAAAGTCATCAAACTTGGCAACAATTTGGTGACATTTTGGCCCAGTAATTTGTGCTGCAGTTTATTTTTATTCCTATATGTAACTGTCATCATATCTTTAATCTTTATGTAACTTTAACCATATGCAACTCCCAGTAATTTCAAGAAATGGAAGGTACTCCAAATTCCTCGGAGGCTGGGGGGGGACTATATAAGACCAGAAAGAGCACCAGTTGTCAGTTCTTTAGTAGTGGACTTTGGTGTATTGAGAGATCTTCATACAAGCTTTGTTCTTTAGATATGCTCTGCATTGTGTTGTGTTTAACGTTCTTAGTTGTTTGAACTGGTAACTACTAATTGTGCTCTGTCCTAGTGAAAACAGCTGTACAGGTAGTTTTGTAAAATATTCCAGAATTGTAGAGTGTTTTTTTTGGAGGGGAGAGGGGGAATTATCAGGCTATCAAATGGTTTTATTTGCATTTAATCCATTATGAACCTGTATGCATGCAATTACTTTTGATGTAAGAAAAGGGATTGAATGCCAGTGACAAGATTGATGGAACAGCAACTGAGACAGCAGTTGACAGCCTTTGCTGCATTTAAAGAAGAGACGAAAGCAGGCGAAGAACCCATAAAAAAGAGATGAATGCAGGCCAAGAATCCACCAACATAGAGATGAAAGCACGTCAAGAGGAAATGGAAAGAGATATTACTACCAAATTAGAAAAGAAGTTCGAGGTTATGTAAGGCAGAATAGACATGACTGAAAATAAAGCTGGTGGAAATGAGGAAAGAGTTTCTGCTGTCGAATAACAAATTGATGCCATAGTTTCTGTTGCTTTTTCCAAGGAAGTTGACAGCTTGAAGAAATCCTGATTTCACACTGGACACAATTCTGATGCCCTTAAACCCATATCTATGACTTCGCAACCATTGCTACAGCTATTCATGTATGATGGTAAAACCTCCTGCTAAGTGTACAAGACTCTTCTCTATAATGGCACATGCAAAGGGATGGGAATACAAAACTAAGGCCTATCATCTCATCATTTCTCTAAAAGTAGATGCAGTGAGTATCCTTCACACTCTGCCTGAAAACCAGAGGCTAGACTTTGAAGCCTATGTTTAAAAGACTATAGCAGGCTCCAGTTGAAATCTTGCTGATAAAAGCCCAAGGAAACACACAAGAAACTTGGTACAGATGTCAAAACACTGTCTCATCTTGGACTGCCCAGTTGGAAATAAGGGAAATCCTGCTCCTGCACTACTTTATTGATGGCACCCATAATCCTGTGATACTAAAAAGCCCTGCAAAAGGTGGATATCAAGGACCTAAAAAGTGCTTTAGTGTACACCATGAAATTTGAGGAATAACAGCAAGCAATTCATAGAGAACATCACCCAGTGAGAGCTGTTCAAGTCCAGAAGCAAAAGGATCAAGTAGCTGCTTGTTTAGACAATTTAACCAGGCAAGTGTATGCATTGAGGTAGAACAGGAGTGGCAAAAAACTGACAGTAAAGTGCTGCCTGGACTTGCGGTGGTGAAAGCCAAGTATGAAGGAACTGCAGAATACTACAAGAAATGAAAGAATTCCCAGCAAAGAGGAAAGAAACACATTAGTGGCCATCTCCTGGAGCAGAGGTTGAATGATTGAAAAGTCTCATTTTAAAGTGCTTCAGATTTCTTCAGTGAGTGGTGGCAATAACAGGATTTTCATTAATAAAATATACAAACGAAGTTCCTTGGAATATGATATAGGAGCTAATGTTATCATTATCTGAAGAGATTTGTCTCAAACATTGGAAGGTAAAATCATCTGAAAGCTCCTCTGTGCATCCAGTGATAAAACTGACATTGATGGAGAGATAAACATTGACATCATGTTTGGAAGTACTGCTTACCATCACATGGCATATATTACACAGACCTTTGCATACAAAAGATTAGACTTCTTTAGGAAACACAACTTTTCCTTTAAAAATTCTGAACTGAATTCTGCCTCTGAGGACATAAATCTGATTGGCATTAAAGAGTTAAATCCATCCACTAAATTATAGCTAAAGACAATATCATGGTGCCAGCAAGAACAAAATTTTTCTGTCTCAAATTCACAGCTGAAAACAAAAATTTCCAGGATGGCATAATGGAATATCCTAAGAACTCTAACAGCCCCAAAGGAGTACTAGTAGCCACAGCACTCGTCAACCTACCAAGTACCATCTTCCCAATAAGAGTTCTCAATGTACGAGGGGTGTTTTTTAAGTAAGGGCCCTTTGAAAATAAAAACCAAACCAAACAAAATTTTCAAAACAAAATTTATTTTCAGATTCTACATATGCTACACATGTTTCTCTATTTTTCAACAAAGTTGCCAAGTTGGCTTAAATACTTATTATACCTTAGAACTAGATTTTGAATAGCCTTGTCCCTTCCTTACAGGAGACTGTGTGTCTTCATTCCATACTCTGTTGCTTCCATTCGGGCTTGACGTGTGAAACCCACATTTTGTCTCCCGTTATAATCTGGCTCATCATAGCATCGTCTTCTTCATTATAACGAGTCAAAAAGTTCAACAAGCACTCAAATTTTTGTTTTTGTGGTCCTCTGTTAGGAGTTTAGGGACCCAATAGGAGCACAGTTTCTTAAACCTTAACTTTTCAGTAACAATCTTGTACAACATTGACCTAGACACTTCAGAAAATTCGCTTAAAAGAATTCTTATAGTGAAGCATCTGTTCTCGAGAATTTTTGCTTCAGCTGAAGCAACCCTATTGTCTGTGATCCTAGATGGGTGACTGGAGTGGGAGTCATCATCAATGGAGTGGGATTCATGACAGCTTTGAAGTCTCGCACTTTACACACTTTGCCTTCACTCATGGCAGTAGCTCCGTAAACTAACTTCACAAATCTGCCGGTGAATGTCTGCAAAGACAGGTTTCTTGCCAAGAAAAAACGTATCACTGACCGTGCCTCGCACGGGGCGGACGATTCGATATTCTCGAACATTTTAAAGATACAGAAGAGACCGTACAGGTTACCTAAACAGCTGCAATTGAGCAAAGTTGTTCTCAAGGAATGCTGGGACATGAATGCAAGCACTCATTGCGGTGCATGCGCCACCTATTAGTATATACAACAAAAGAGCCCTTACTTAAAAAAACATGCTATATAAGTGATAAGACACAATTCATTAGGAAAGCCAAAATGGTTGTAGCATGTACTACAGTGACTTGCATTACACAAACCACTATTCCACTAATCTCTGTGTCTCTGGAGAGACTAACACTAGAGTTATTGCAGAATGTACAACTAAGCTATAAAGAGAGGAGTGCTGCAGAACATGTCATTCAATTTCAAGATGTTCTTTTGCGCAGATTTTGTGCTGTAGCTTGAACCAATCTGGCACAACAGAGAATTGATATGAGGAATCATCCACCAATCAAGCAACATCCAAAATGTCTACCGAGAAGTAGGTAGGAAAACTTCTGTAAGAAAGCAAAACTGCTGACACTTCAGCAAGTCCTTCAGAATCTCACACTGTCCTGGTTTGAAAGAAAGATGGTTGGATTAGATTTTGTGCTGACTATTGGTGGTTGAATGAGGTCATGAAGAAAGACAGCTACCCTCTTCCTAAAACTGACGATACTCTGGACACACTTTCTGGCAGCAAGTAGTTTTTGACGCTTGATTTAAAGAGTACTAGCAGGCACACATACATCCTCATGACCAAGAAAGAACAGCTTTTACTATTGGAAAAAGACTTTCAATAGTAGTCAAAGAGATGTTTGGATTATGCAATGCACCAGCAACATTCAAACACCTCATGGAGACTGTATTGAGAAGTCTTTCCTACGAGGCCTTTCTGATATACCTGGATGACATCATCATCATCAGGAAGAGATTTGAAGAACATTTAGAAAATATTCAAAGGTGCTTCAGAAATTGAAGAAAGTCAATGTAAAAAATAAGTCCCACCAAATGTAAATTGTTCAGACATGAAGCGACTTATCTTGGACATGTCATCTCTGCCGAAGGTGTACGTATGGATCCAAAAAATGTGTCAGCAGTTAACCCCATAACTGCCACGGAAAATGTACAAGATTCACTGTCCAGTGCCACCGTTTTTTACACAGGCACGCGCAGTTATGCAATCTATTAGGAGGAAAATAAGTGCAAGTTTTGCTGTCTAAAACCTATTTACTTTCCCAAAATAAAGAATAAAAGAAAAAATTAAAATAGAAAATTTAATGTTTAGAGTAAAAGTATAATAAAAACAATGAAAGTATAATAAAAATGATGTTTGTATAATAAAAAAGACAGTAAAAAAGATCCCCAAAAATGGAGTTTCAATCAATTTATTTTAAACCAGTAAAGTCTAATGTCAGGTTTCAGTGTTATACATTGTATGGAAAGCGTGGAGGCGGCATAGGCAGGTTTTTCATATCAAGTCGTACCAACGTCGAGCATCTTTCAAAAATAGTCACAATCCTCTTCATCTAACATAATATCATACTCTGAGGTGTCCGATCCTGAAGATGACAAAAAGTAATTATTTATTTCACTGTCGCACATGTTCATGAAAAAGCACCTACTACAAACAGTAAACGAAAACGGAAGACACGCAATAAAAAATGCGTTTTACTGAAACAGAAACATGACCAACTGGACAGTCATTACTTGCACCGTTTCAGAAACATTCTCCTCTCCATGTCTTCCCCGTTCTCTGACATAGTATCCTCCTTCGCATACTCGTAAAGGTCATTGTGGTGTTGCATTTCAAAGCTTTGCGAATAATTTTACTGGTAGCAGCACAAAGCAAGTGATAGCATTTTGGAAGGGCATATATATACGCCTGGGTAACCG
>KK119221.1:203567-237828 GCA_000611955.2 Stegodyphus mimosarum | reverse complement strand
AATGTAAATGTGCCGAAAATGTCCATCAGCTGAGGAATTTCCTAGGGCTCTGCACCTACTATAGGATATTTGTGAGTGACTTTTCTTCCATCACAAGACCCCTTCAAAAGCTGACAGAGAGAAAGCAAAAGTATTTGTGGACCAAAGAATGTGAGGATGCATTAAATAAACTGAAGGAGCCTTTCACATCTGCTCCAATCCTGACATGCCCACAGCTCAACAAACCATTTATTCTCGACACAGATGTGAGCAATGAGAGTGTTGGTGCTTTTTTTTCCCTGGAAATAAACGGTCAAGAATATGCTGTAGCATATTGGGGGAAGTGTCTATCTAAACTAGTAAGGAATTACTGTGTCATGCTGCTTGCCATAGTTAAAGCCATACAGAATTTCCACCATTAACTCTATGGCATAAAATTCCTGCTCTGAACAGATCATGCACTGTTGACCTGGCTTTTAAACTTCAAGGATCACAAAGGCCAAATAGCCAGATGGATACAGAGACTACAGAAATATGACATTACTATCCATCATAGGAAAAGGATCAACACATGGAAATGATAACACCGTATCTAGAACACTCTGTAGAGACATTAGGTTATTTTGAAGTAGGAGAGATGAAAAATGAGCAGTGCCCTTGCCGGGACTCGAACCAAGGATCTCTCGAATACACACCGAGCGTGCTGACCATTACACCATGAAGGCATGCCAAGATGGCAGGAGAAATACATTATAACTCTGCCCAGAAACCTGTTGATATTGTTCCAGGGTTGAAACAAAATACAAGATGGTTAATCCGGTTGCATGCCAAGTTAGAACTTCACCACTGTCGGACCCAGATCCATACAGTGATGAAGAAGTCAAGAAAGACCAGCTGGAAGACGGCACCATTAAACCGATTATTGGCTTAATGGATTCTTCAAATAGGAAGTCAACCTGGCAAGATATTTTGATCTATGGTCTTACAACAAAACAATATTGGGCTCTCTGAGACTGCTTCCATATTTGAAATAGTGTCTTGAACCAGAAGTTCAAATCAGATGATGGAAATGCATTCCGATAGTAGCTCATACTTCCAAGATCCTGGACGTCCATATGAATTATATAGCATTATACAGCAGTCCAACAGGAAATAACAAAGATTGCACAGAGTTTTAAGAACACTTTTGGAGTAAGGCAAGGGCTGATGTGCAAAAGTAGTGT
Source organism: Stegodyphus mimosarum (assembly GCA_000611955.2). Classification (NCBI taxonomy): domain Eukaryota; kingdom Metazoa; phylum Arthropoda; class Arachnida; order Araneae; family Eresidae; genus Stegodyphus; species Stegodyphus mimosarum. The sequence continues at coordinate 236,626 of KK119221.1, read as the reverse complement.
CAATCTTTCAATGGAGAAGGTGAAGACTCGATACGACAGAACTACACCACATTGATTCAATGAAGGTGACAAGGTGTGGTTATAGAAACTGATTTGACAGAAAGGACTTTATTGCAAACTACAGTCACTCTGGGATGGTCCTTATACAGTTGTAAACAGGCTGAGCGATGTCCTAGTTTGGATCCATAAGTCATCAAATTCTAAGTCACTCATTAAGATATGTTAGCCTTTTACTATGGCCATAGCCTGTAGTTGCCATAATGTGTATAATGTAAATAGTATGCTAAGACCATGTGTGTACCTATGTAGATATAAATATACAAATTCATGCAATTATTATAGATTTGTCGCATGTTATTTACTGAAATTATTGTTTTAGCACTGCATTGATTTTCCTTATTTTATGGTATGGCTTTATGCCAATGGATTTTACTGCCTGGGATGTGCAATCCTTGGGAAGAAGTAAATGTTAAGAAATCTATATAATTTAATGTGAAAAGTCTGATGAGTGTGTAGCACTGCCGGAAGAATAAGGTTACAGGGCAAACCTATTTAACATTGAGGCAAATTACTAGTTCACTAAATTGGCAAGATATCGCCAAGCTGGCGATATTTTGGCAACTAATTTTTGTCACCAAATTTGGCAAGAAATTGACAAAAGTCTCCAAACTTGGCAGCCATTTGGCAACATTTGGGTATGATCTCTGTATAACTGTTATTTGTACTGTAAGTGAATAACTGTATTTAATCTCTGTTATATGACTGTAACTCTGTTACTGTAACTATAACTCTGTTATATAACTGTAACAACACCTTGCCCTACATGCTTTGCAGGAATTTTGAGAAATGTAAAGTACTCAAAATTCCTCAGCAGCCAGGAAAAAAAACTTTATGACCAGATAGACCATCAGTTCTCAGTTGTTCAGTTCAGAGTGAACTTTGAAATAATGTGAAATATCCATGCAGACTCTGTTCTTTAGATGCGCTTTGCACTGTGTTGTGTTTGAACTCTTAATAGTTTGAATTGATAACTACTGATTTTGCTCTGTCTTGCTAAAAAGAGCACTACAAGTAATTTTGTGGAACATGTTTCTTTTGGGAGAATAAATTTTATCATGCTTTCATTGATACTGTGTGCAATTAATTCATTACAAACCTATATGCATGCAATAATATCCTCTACTTTTAAAATCTTTAAAATAATCCAATTTCTCAAATAATTCAATTAGTCTAGTGGGTAGAATCATATAATCAGTGGAAGTGTTTTATGACAGTTTGCTGTGCCGCATCTACAAGCTAAGCCGAAGAAGGTTGGTACTCTCTAAAGACAATGCATAAATGCATATAATCTGGCTACTTTACATGACAAAAATATCAAATTAGCAAAGAAACAACCTTGTATTATGCATAGATTTAGTCAAGATTTTATTCAATTTCAAGGGCAAACATTTGCAGGTATCTCAACGTATGAATATCAATGCCTCAATGTATGTGTGTATAAACATTCACTGATGTACATACATTGATGATATATATGTACATATGTATGTAATGATGTGCATACATTGATGATATATATGTACATATGTATGTCGATGTACATACATTGATACATATGTACACATGCATATATTGATGAACATACATTGATGATATATATGTACACACGTACGTATTGATGTACATACATTGATGATACATATGTACTGATGTACATACATTGATGATACACAATTGTATAGACATGTACATTGCCAGAGTCTTGAAAGTGATAAAGGAAGGCCCATACTATTTGATTCTTACAGATCCTTCAACTTCTGATGCCACGAAAGCAAAAACAGTTATTTACTCTTCTCATATAACCCCAACTCAGTTTACAAAATGACTTATTCCACTTACTGCTAACTATGCTAAGTACTATGCCGTTTCCAAAGTCCACAAAACTGGAATTTCATTTTGAGCTATAGTTTCCAACTTACAAATAGCATCATATAGGCCAAATATTTAGTTTCTGGATTATCTCTTTTACTTTCTAACAATATTCAAACTGTAAAAAATTCTTGTGAAGTCGCAATAAACTTGAAGGTTTTTCTCCCCCACATTCCATTATGGTTTCTTTTGATGTTAAATCACTGTTTACTAATGCTCCAGTTGAAACAGTATTAAGTTGTCTTGAAACTAGGTTTCAAAAATTTCCTTTCACACATACTGAAATTGAAAAGTTAATTTCTCTTATTAAAATCTCTCTTAGTCAAAAAAAAAATTTGTTTTTCAAAATGAATATTACTGCCAAATTGAAGGATTAACTATGGATAATTCCCTCAACTCTGTACCTGCTGACAATTACATGCACTATTTTGAGGTTAAATTATTTGAGAAACTATCTTTTCATCTCTGTATTCACTATGTAGATCACACTTTTGAGCTTTTTGATGGTAATAAGGAAGATTTATCCCAGATTTTACATATTATAAGTTCGACTGATCCAGCCACTCAATTAACTTTTGAAACTGAATCTGACAATACCCTTTCCTTCCTGATATTCTTATAATTCGCAATAAATAATTCACAATAAATCCGATTTCAGCACTACTGTTTACTGTAAATCCATTTCTATTTGTTTACTGTCCAACTAAGCAAAAAAATGGCTTCTTTACACTATTACGTATTTAGTGCTCTCTAAGTGTATTCCTCAAAACCTTTGCTTGCTAATGAACTCAATTATTCAAGATCAATTACCACTGATGGAGGATTTGCTCCCGTGGTCTTTGATAAAGTCTTTTTGTCAATGATCACAAAAATTTTCAGCCTACCATCAAATAAGACATCCCACTATTAGAAACAACATTAATAACTTTCATTTTCCATTTCATCCTTCTGTCAGTTATTAAATTGTACAGATTCTCCAGAAATTCAATTTTGAAGTCATTTTTTCTCCTATCAATAAAATCCACGGCTCAATTCTTAAAACATTTCATTTCTGACTTTAATTCTTGGGGAATTTAGAGTATATGATGGCAGTGCAGTTCAAGATATATCAGCCAAACTAAAACAGCATAAAATTTCATATCAAGGAACACAAATCTTATGTCCGAAAACACAAAATTAACCAGTCTTCAATAGCTAACCAGTCTAAGCATTTAACAGATAATTAGCTAAGACTTTGAGTCTGCAAAAATTATTCAAAAAGCTTCTTCAATTGGTGAATTGGATTTTCTTGAAGCTTTACATATTCACACAGATTTATCTTGTTTAGTTAATGACTTTAAGTCTGATCCAGTCCTTCCTAACACTTTTAAAATTCCATTAACTTAATTTTTAAATTTCGGTACTCTTTTTGCCGACAGACGGTGCTGGGTTCTTGTCCACTTAACTGTTGTGGGGTATAATTACAACTATTATGTCTGTTGCTTTCCAGACTTGCAGATTTCTTTGCTGCTGATGAAGAGGGACCTGTACCTGTTTGCTCTCAAAATCGATGGAGATCTTAACTAAATCTATGATAAACACAAGGTTGTTGCTTTGCTAATTTTACGTTTGACTTTGGAGTGTTTCTCTTCTGTTTTGATGCACATATTAATTAGTGAATCAGTTCAAAACAGCTTTCAGCCCCACAACACAGAGGGAGAACATGGGACAGAATGTTGTAGTGTCCACAACAGCCAGGCTCATGTTATCATATGGTGTAGGTTATACATACATTCATTGAATCTTATATCTTATCTTCCCTCATTTTTGCCTTTTGAAATAAAGTATTTACAAATACAATGCATTGCATTTTGTTTACAAGACCAACATAAACATACTGACAAAGATAATTGCACAATATATATTTATTATTCATATTTTAGACAATATAAGGGAAGCTGTACTTCCATAGGTTACATGCCACTGTTATGTTGAATTTTTGATTTTGGGTGTAACCTTCCATATATCTTTATGCCTGCCAAAGGTCACTATTCCACTTTATAGATCCTTTACTGCATTAGAATAAGTATATCCAAGCATTTTTTTGTTGTTTGTATTACCAAGGCTGCTAATTCTCAGGCATCCACAACATGTTTGCTTGGAAAGATTAAACATCACAATTTACTATTTCTACTTGTGTGATAACATAAATGCACAGCTGTTTATTTACACTGACAGCCTTGGCTTGCGATGATTTCAGACATAGCAATTAATGCACTGCATTTTGGAAAAGTGGTCACAATTCAATGATGTTTCATATGCTCAATATATGTTTAAAAATTAGACAATTTACAGAGACCAAAAAAATTTAGAAAAACTGTTCTTTCACTACATCTAAAATACATTCACTCATTAGTATTTAAAAAAATAGATCACTCTTTCTTTTAATATAAATATGGATCATTTTCTATTTCATTCACATGGCAGTAAAACTGTGATAACTTATACTACTCTTCTTCAGAATTTATTATATTTCTGTTATATTGAAAAATAAATTTAAGATAATTTAATATGCTAAGAAAGGACATATTTATTTCCTTTCTGAGAATAAATAAATAGATAAATAAAAGGTGTAAAAATCCGAGACAGCACACCTTAATACACATATTACACACACACATATATGTGTGTTTACTATTTTATATATATATATAATATATATGTGTATGTGCTAATGGATATATTCATGGTAATGAAAAGCAAGGTGTCTGTTCTTAAGTTAAGTGCTTCCCAGTGAAATGAAATGGAATCATGCAGATATATATTTTAATTACGTAACATAAGTTACAAAATCTTAAGTGATATGCTATTTCATCTCTTAGGGATCATGAATCTGTTTATGGTTCGAATGAAACTCTTAATGCAAACTATATGGGAAAAGGGTATTCAATGGGATGAGAATGTTCTCCTTGATACAGAATTCATATTTAAAGAATGGTTAAAAGATGTTGAAAAAATAAAGATTTTTTAAATTCCCAAACTATACTTCAGTGATGTGTGCTGAAAGTTTTAAAAAGTTCATATGCTTTCTAATGGCAGTCTGAAGTGTTTTGGTGTCACATCATACTTTAAATTTGAGAAGAAAGACAAATGTAAAACAAGTTTCATAATATCAAATCTTATTTAGCCCCATTAAAAAGGGTAATATTTCCTAGGTTTCAATTTTTTTTAACATTAAATTCCGGAAGATTAGGTTCATATTTGCAATCAATATTTACAATGTTGGATAAAGAAAATATATTTTATTGAACTGACTCCCAAATTTACATTTATTACTGGACCACGGAACCTGCCAATGAATGGAAATAATTTGATAGAACTCCTGTGATAGAGATCAGTGAACACACCAATTTAAACAATCTGTACTTCTGCAATGGAAAAGACCACCCAGTTGATCAATGCACGATGGGAATGAGCACTGAAGCTCTAACTAATGATACTGTTTGGATTCCGGGATCGCCTTGCTTTCAGAGGTAGACATTTCATGACACATAACCAAAATAACTACTGAAGTTGACATGCAAAACATCAGTGAAAAACGAAAATGCCTTACCTTTATGTGGAATCTACAGAACCATAACTAAATCTTTAAATGTATGGAAATCTGAACAAGGTTCTGGGAAGAACTGCATACGTTTTGTACTTCGTGAACAATTTATAAATTGGCCCGTGAAAAGAAATCTGGTGTGCCTACTACATATGAGTTAATGAAAGTTTCAGAATTTATTATAAAAATGTTCAGCTTAATGAATTTACAGAAGAAATCAAAGCTTAAAAGGCAGGTCAACCGAATAAATATAAAAGCAAAATCATTTCACTTAATCAATATTTAAATGAGAATGAAATTTTAAGAGTGGAAGATGGGTTAAAAAATGTTGAAATCTCCAAAGCAAGCAAACATCCTATTATAAAGCCAAAGAATAATTACTTTACGAAACTGATGATACAACATTATAATATGAAACATTTACATGGAAGATTACAATTGCTATTATCTGGAACAAGGCAAAAATACTGGATAACAAGTGCAAAGAATGAAATTAAAAAATGCATCTACATAAGTGCATAAAATACTGCACAGCATTTGCAGCAGCATCTACCCAATTAATGAGAGATCTACCTGCAAGTAGTGTGATTCTAAGCAGAAGCTTTTGAAAGGCTGGCATCGATTATGCTGGCCCATTTGCTGTGAAAATGAAAAGGAAAAGATGGATAAGGCCAATTAAATGTTATGCCTGTATTTTCATTTGTCTAGCTACAAAAGCCATCCCATTTTCAGCGACTTATCAAGCAAAGCCTTCCTAGTTGCTCTGAAAAGATTCGCTTCGAGGAGAGGAAAACCTCAAGAAATAAGAAGTGACTGTAGAACTTATTTTACTGGTTCAAATAAAACCATGAAAGAAACAATTTCTTCTATCCAGTCAAACTCAGAATCTGAAAGATGGTTATCAAATGGAAACATAAGGAAGACATTCAATATACCAGCTTCTCCACATCATGGTGGTAATATGGGAAGCAGCTATTATATCCATGAAGCTGCATTTAAAGAAACGTGTCAGAATCCAAATTTTGACTTCCTCTCCTCGAGAGTCCCTAACTCTAATTACCCCAATTGAGGCATGTTTGAACTTGAGGCCTATAACACCACTCTTCAGTGATCCCAATGACCTAACAGCTCTGACTCCTGGACACTTTTATTACATGGACTACAACAGCACAACAAATGGAGGCAGCCTAACAGAAATAATTGTATAAATGACTGGGTTCTCGTTAAAGAAGATTAATATACCTTCTCTATGTTGGACATTCAGTCAAGTAATATGGGCATTTCCTGGAAGAAACAATAATTTTTGAGTGACTGAATTTAAGACTAAAAACTGTGCACAGGGACCTTAAACGTCCTGTTGCAAAGTGTGTCTTTTGCCAATCAATGAAGAACATTAATTTTTAGTGGGAGATTTATACTGAACATGTTTTGTTATTTTTTAAATTGCTTATTGTACTACAATTTTTATTTATTTTAGTTTAACCCTTATAGCTAATTGTTGAATACACTAAGCCATAAGCTATTTTACTAGATGATAATATGTAATTTTGTATTTTTTGCAGATTTTTCAATTTCTATATTTTTCATTTAATCGTTTCGTTATATTGAAAATTGTATTATATGAGTGGAATTCATTGGTAGTGCACAGGATGTTTGGTCTTCTGCAGTTGTAGTAATTTTTACCAGAGGGTGCACCATGCAAAAAGTTAGCTGCATTATAGAATACCATAAGAGTGGAAATACCAAGATCTCAGGAATCTTACCATTAATGATATAATACATCATGTATCTGCCAGGTGGCAGTCTTGTAGATATTGAATGTAAATAAATGTACAGTAGAACAAATTGTGGTAATATACATTAACGTATCAACATGCAATGATGCAGCACAAATACAAATTTAGAATTCTTATCTAGGAGTGCTAAGGAGAAGGAAAGCAATTATATTTATAGCTAACATATTTTTATACCCCTCCATTGTTTATTCGTTATAGAGTATTTAATGCTTGACTAAAGTGAAAAAAAGATAAAATATCTCATGCATATAGTTCTTTTTATTAAAAAGTACGTATAAGAAATGTTTACTCACTTTGATGAAGTAACAAATGCCTCTTGTAAAGCATTATGTTTATTCACACGTAAATAGCCTTTATAAAAACGTCCAGCTTTAATGCCTGCTTCAAGAATTTCTGTTGGCAAGTAATTTTCATATGATTTTGATAAATCTAAAAGAAGGAAAACTGAATGACACTTATGAAAATATTGCATTAAAAGCATTAGCTCTACACACACACACACATATATATATATTTTCCCCAATAGTAGGCACAAATCATCATATAGATATTGGCCACTAGTAAGGACAGAAGTGGTAGTTACTTTATTATGGAGGCACTTAATAGGTGGGCCACCTTTGCCTCCTAGGAAGAGGCAGGCAGTCTTCTCCAGCTCCCCTATACCGTCTGGGCAACTTAGCTTTACATATATGAGCTTGCATTTTTAAAACAGGGTTCGTACACATTTCTGCGCATGGAAATTAAGTACTTTTAAGGACCATTAATGAAAAAAATTAAGGACTTATGAACAAATGGAAACTAAATAAATTCTATTACAATATTATCTATGCCTGAACTTCATTTTTGTAATACCATCCTAAAAAGAAAATAGATCCGTAAGTAGGATGAATAATTATTAAACATGAATTAATTAACAAAATTATTGATAAGTTTGAGAATAAAATCAACTTTATAAAATGTATCAAGCAGCATTAAATATTTTACACTTATAATAGTTGGACATATTTGAAAGAAAATAAGTGACATTTTATTTATGTTTTGTTAACAGTTAGTTTTATGATTTTTTTTTAATGCTTCATTTTTGTCACATACTTGCTCAGTCTAGAGGCTTAGTAAATAGCAAGTAGATTTTATGTCAAGCGGCATAGATTAAAATTAGAAGTAGATCATACTCAGTATGATTTATAAAAGATCGCCCTGTCACCGCTGCTGCTTGCCTAGAGAGAGACCTGCTGATTAGAACTAACCTAAAAGGCCTGATGTAGGCACGGTTGGGCAAGATCTGAAAGATAGCTGGGTTCTGTCTGTCGCACCTTTGTGTAGGTCCAATAAACCATTAAAGCACCACAGGTGGTAAGTTGTTTTGTATTGTTTAAAGTCTCACTAGATGCAAAGAATAAGTTTTACGTGGTTTTTTACATTTTTGTGTTTTATCTTGTAGCCACGGTAAGGATTAATGAAAGGCAATAACTCGCTTTAATATGCAGACGTAATTTTTAAGGGTAAGCAGCTAGTTATAAATAATTAAATTAGGTAGTTAGATAACCGTAGTCATTATGGATTTACATAGCTAATATGAAATTTTATTTATTTTTTTAATAATATTTGTTAAAAAAGCCATATTAAAATCACAATCTAATAAAATTTCTAAAAATAATCTAATAAAATGAAGTTTAAATCTAAATAAAATCTAACCTCTTACCTTTGACACTACCAGCTGAAAGAGCGCATGTAAAAGATTCATACAGTTGCAAAGCAGAATCTAAGCCAGGCCACATAGTCTCAAGGTACTCCTTTAACGAACATATTTTCACTGCATCATGTTTTATGACTGACTGATATTCCTGAAAACACATTTTATCTAAGATGAAAAGTGCATATGAATAATGGAACTTATATATTAATGCGATTTTAATATGTTTTATAACATGGAAACAAATTAATGGAAATTATTAATTTCGAAGTCAAACAACAAAAATTAGAATATATTTGAACAAATATATTTGAAAATTTTCACACGAATATTTTCGATGTTTTTTTTTTTTTACCAAACCATCATTTTTAGGTGATTTTTGTTGAGTTCGAAATTAATATTTGTTCACCACGCTATTTTACCTTAATGTGACGGAAATTTGAAAAAAAATCATTCCACTTTATGTCAAACAAATACTGATATAATTATGAGGGAAGTAAAAAGAAGGGCCTTCTGTTAAAACTATACTCCCTACACAAAGATTAAAAAGTTAATAAATTGCACTTTCTTAATTTTTTTTATATTCACTGAAATGTTTCAACCTTAATAAAGCATTTTAATTTCAATCCTGACCTTTTTTTTTAAAAAAAAGCTTTACTTCATTTTTTTTAATAAATTTATTTCTCTTAGTTTAAATGCTTCAACTGCTATTTGCACATCTATTTACATTTTTTTTTTTTAAATTCATGCAGAATAATTTTGCTCCTAGAAGAAGCAAGAAAACCACCAGACTCTCTTAAAATGCAGAGATTTCCACTCAAATTAATGCCAACTAAAAATGAATTTTTTCGATGTAATAGCCTAATAGTTATGCTTCTTCCTCAATCACTGCAAACTTAATTGTGGAAACATCAAAATTATTGTAATGAACATAAATTGTATGATACACATTGGCAAAACATAAGAAACACGACAAAAAGGGGGAAGAGAAAAACTAAATTATAGAAACTGAGATATAAATAAAAACTTTATGCTTTACGTTTGTTGAAATTTTACAATTACAATGCATAAAAGAAATAAAATACCTCAGCATTTTCTGATACCAAAATAATAGGAATTGCTCTCTTTAAATGGTCTGCATAATATTCAGCAGCTTTAATACAACATCTAGGAAGAAATTAAGAGTTCAATATTTAGATATTTCAAACATCAAAACTTAATAAAAAAAATCATGTATTAATCAGTTACTGACTTTAAATTAGACTTTTACTTTCTACATCAAACTAAATGGTTGCAGGATACAAGCATCTAAAACAACTTTGGTGTAAACCAGAATTTCATAATTTTAACTGAATAAACATTTGCAATTATATATTTTATAAATTAAGTCATTAATAAATAGTTTGACAAAACTGACTTAATTTTAATAATTTAAAATACAAATGAAATCCTACTATTAAATCTTGCAATGATAAATATAAAGTATTAGAGAAAAGAAAACATAAACTAAAATTATACCCTAAAAAGCAGCAATATGAAACAGTAACATCCTGTAAATCAAATAGAGATATGAGTGAGACTACAGCAAAGCTAACCTGAACATATAAATTGCAGAAGGTGATCTACCTTTACCTCCCTTTGCAATGAGGAATGTTTCAGTCAGAAATGTACCACATCTTCAAATTAGACACTTAAAAAGGCAGGGGTAAGAACTCTTTAAAGTATTCATTGTTCATGCTCACAGATTTCAGATACTAGCAAGACAGAAATATTTGTTGCAAACCTCATATATAAGTGATTTGGTGAAATAAATGCACAGCTATTTCTTGAATAATTGCCTTTTTGTTATTATTATATACGTGTAGAGGTATCCATGTAATATTAATTTACAATGAAATTAAATCATAACAATTTTTTTATGTATAATTTCTTCATAGTATATGTTTATATACCAGCTTTGCCATTCTGAACAGCTCATTTTAAATACAAGGTTTATGTTCTATATACAAGGTTTATGTTCTATATATATTTTTTAATTTCTGAGGCATAATTATTAAACTAATAAACCCATAGTAATTGCCTAGCTTAAAATTGTTTTAGATGTTAGACTGAAATCAGTATAATACTGCAGTTTCTTTTTAATCTTAAGACTGCTTACATTTTAAACCTTACATTCTTTAAGGTATTAAACAAATATGAATTTTTCAGATTGCATTTTTTAATATAGTTGTTTTATTTACTTTAACATAAAACATGCTTTACCTAGTATTTTATATCCACCCTTCTCTACTTTCATGAAATGAAAACTGCTCTCAGAATTTTATAAAATAATTTTTAAATTATAACTTTTGGATCGAGTTGGCTAAGTTTTCTCTCCAGGTATATTTGCCTGACAAACATATGCAATCTGCATGTCACTCTAAAACACAGTTTTTGGTTTTGCTCTAGTTTAAAGGCATGAAATTACATTAATGTTTGCAGTACACTTAGATAAAAGTTTCAAAGACTAAAATTTGAAAAAATGGCCCCTCCCTTTCCCCCAAAATCATTTCTTTAAAAGGCAATTTGGAACAAATTGGCCATAAATTAGTCAATAAATATAATAAAAGTTTATTAAATAGTTACTTGAAAATAATTGTCTACATACTGCACACTTAGCACATGTTATAAAGCTATCATAAAGTTCCTCTCTTAGTAATGCTGACTGTAAAGGATAAAAGCAGAATAGCATGATGAATGTTAGTTACAAATAATGATGTCCCATGCTATTAAACTCAACAATAAAAACAGGAGGGATGGAGCTGCAAAGTTTATTTAAGCTAAAAATATTTTTTTTATGTTCAGTTTTTTCTTCTAATTGCTGTCTTACATCAGCTTTTACTAGAATGCAAATTCAGTTGAATTTAAATAGGAAATAAATGTGTAATTTACAAACAGAATTTATGCATCATATCAGACAAGCAGTTATTTCATAAGTTAATCCATCTATGCTGAACTGGCTTTGGTGACAGATTTCTTAGAGTTGTTCATTCTTACCATTTGAAATTAGCATCATGTTGTGCACATTGTTATGAATTTTGTATACATGTAAATAGTTTTAGTGAAGTTGTACAGTAATTAGGCCTTTTTTTTATAAATCAGAAGATGTGAAAAATGTGCAATGCCATCATCAGGGCTTCAATATGCTTTATGCCTCCAATTGCACCACAAAAGCATGCAGAAAGGAGAGAGAAAATACCTTATATACTCCTCCCCCTTTTGAGGGGTGAGTGGGGATTAGGGGACCCTATAACCAAATACTGGGGTGATGAATTACTGTCCACCACCTTTTAGTTTGGGTGTCACTTGTACAGCCATCACTTTTTTTTTAAAGCAGAAGATGTGAAAAATGTGCTGTGCTCTCACTAGGACTCAAACACTGCACCTCTTGAATATGCAATGAGTATACATCCAATTACAACATGAAGGCATGTGGAAAGGAGGGAGAAAATACCTTATAAAGTTATATGTGAAATTCCAGTAGTTTTTGTATAATGTAATATGAAATGGTAGATAAAGCAAAACTCTGCTGAAAAAATATGGTTACAGGGCCAAGTCTACTTAACATTAAGGTAAATGGCTGTTTCGCTAAAAATTTAACGAGTTATGGCCAAGCTGGCAATGGTTTTAATGACTAATTTTTTTTGCCAAATCTCGAAAGAATTGATGGTCATTTGATGACATTTTAGTTCTGTCCTTGTATAACTGTAATTGGTACTGTAATAGAATAACTGCAATTGATCCCCTATACGTAACTGTAACCATATCCAACTCTTACAGGTAACTTCAACCGCATATATGTCTTTCAGCAATTTTGTGATATGGACGGCACTAGAAACTTCTGAGAGGTCGGGGGAAAACTATATATGCCCGGAGAGAGCATTAGTTTTCAGTTTTTAGATCCGAGTGGAATTTGAGAGCTCCATGTGAGCTTTGTACCTTAGATGTGCTTTGCATTGCATTGTGTTTAATGTTCTTAATAGTTTAAAATGTTAACTACTGATTGCGCTGTGTCATACTGAGAAGAGCTGTATGAGTACTTCTGAGGAAAATTCTAAACCTGTATTTTTTTATTATTGTAAAATATTTTTAGTGAAAATAAATTTTATTAAGCTATCACTGGTTCTGTGTGCATTCAAACCATTACAAACCCACATAAATACAATAATATTTTAAAACTAGTCTTTCAATCACAATGCACGTACTGATGGCTAAATTATGTTTAATTTTAATTGTACTAAAAACACAGCTTTTAATAAATCATTCATTTAAATTTAATCTTTTATCTATATTCTTAGAATTTTAACTTCTAGTTAACTGTGAAGTTGAGAATTTATCAACAGCAAAGGAGGCCTACTCAGTGTGTAGTTTAATAGTTAACTGGGTTTAACCCTACAAAGCTAAGATGTTGCCCAACAACAAGAGTATATTTTCAGCATACACAAAAATCAAAATAATATACATAAAATTAGGTAAGTTACAGAGGCTGTTTGCATACTTTTTGATGATTTTCACTGTATTTACAGAAATATTTTACAGACAATTTTTGCATTTTAAATGATCTATTTGAAAACCCTTATTCTTCAACTATCTTTCTACACCATAATTTCTAAGACAATAATAAAGTCTTTTGTAGTACCGGAAGAGGTATTTTGTCCCATTCCTCTCCAACAGCTTTCCAAAGTCCAAGGAGGGTTGAAGGTTGATATTTGGACAAACCACTTTTTAAAAGTCCAAAAGCACAAACCATGGGTGATAACATCAAGAGACTAAGTCAGAATATGAGTGTAGTTTAAGGCATTGATACCTGTTTCTTGTTCCTTTTTTTTCCCAGGAAATTAACAGTGAATTTTTATCTGTGGCTGCTTGTTTTGTCTTGATGCAGTTCTCTACTGTTTGATGGCACTGTGGGTAAAAGAGAGGGTATTTCATATTTGAGAACTGGGAATAAAATATATTCCTGACAATATGAGGAGTCAATCTTCGCGCATTTTTCTTCACTCTCTTTATTTTCAATTTGCTGTTATATGAAAAACTGGCAACAATCATAAATTCCTTTGAAAAACTTTATTTAGATTATTTGAGCCAAGTTTTAAGATTTTTTTCCCTCCTCTTTGATGATAATAAAGGATCTTTTTTTATTGAATACTTTAAAAACACCCAAAATTCATTTATGGTGAGAACATTTTCCCATTTTCATCCAGATAAATATTTCTTATACAGAATTCTGCAGTGCAGTTATGAGTTCGGCGATATGCCATGGAGAAAAACGACAAACATTATGTTTTTCATCTTTTTAAGATTCAAATCAGCATTAATCACTTTGTTTGCAGTTGATACTGAGCATTTTAATGATTTTACAACTGTCCTTTGACTTAACAGATTTTCTTTTAACATTAAAGATCTTACCTTTCCAACATTCGAAACATTCCATTTTTCCTTGGATAGGTATTTCGAAAAATTTTCCCACTTGAAGCCAAACATGATAAATACACTTTCAAAAATGTAGTTGCAGTTTAAAAAAAAATTCAGGCAAATGATTTTTCTAATAGCAAAGCAAAATTGTCAAAAAATGTGTGAATAGCTTCTGTACATGAGATCAAAATTTTCATTTAAATTGACAATGTTTTAACAATTGTATTTTACATACACAGATTATCTGCTTTAGCCATATCTGCTATTCTGTAATACATTTTTAAATTTAGAAAAGGATGCTTGGTATTAATACTATTCAGTGGTACTGGCACACAGTAGATGGTGACTTATAGCTTCAGAAGGTGATTTTTGGTACTTATGTATTACCTGTTGGCCATAAAAGTTGGTTACCATCAAAACGTGTAGGCCATAAGAGTTGGCAGAGATCTCACCAATGCTGAGCCAATCATTCCTACATTATGAAGAAGGAACTAATTTGATGTGCTCTGTTTTTATAAAAAGTTTTTTATTTCTGTTTCGTCAAACCTTCCAACTTTACCAGAAGTTCTGTTAAGAACATCATGAGTACAAACTTCCTGCAGGTAACTGTTTCAGTCTATTACTATTTTGTCAGCCATATTCAACTGATTATGCCATGTCCATTAATGCATAATGTTTTTGATGACAGGATGTCATAAATTTGAAAATTATCAACTGCTACAACTTAAATTGTGCTGAATTTATTTTTATACAGAAGGCAGTCTCAAATTAACAGTTAATTTGTGTCTTTCTTTATAAAAACAAAGAGTAGCTTATTAAGAATCAATTAGGTTACATCAAATGAAAATGCAGATACATTACACTAGTCAATAATTGGTGTTAAATCATGCTATCTTGCAATAGTTTCATGGTTGATGGAATAATTTTAAGTAATGATAATAAGTAATGACTTTTTTTATATTCCAGAAGTAAATTTACTTCAGATGAGATTTTTTTGTATTATCATTTATAAAGTCAAGTTTAGGTATTCTTTTGTTTTCATCTCAGCATATGAATGTGACTAAAAATAAACATATACTTGTCATTGTTTCAAAGATTTAAGAGGTTGCATTGATAAAGATCAAACATTATATGTTTAAAATAAGCTTTTGGCTATATGATTAAAACAATGCTTTATATTTTCAATCAATAACGATTAATTTTATCTACAACTAGTGGGCACAGATTATTTAATAATTCAACTAATGTCTGCTGAATCAAGTTTTCCAAACATCCTATATAAGAAGCACCATGTTCTATTAAAAACATAAACTTCCAAATGTCTCATGGTTCTTATTTATGTACACGTAAGATAAAAAATATGTAAACCAGCATTATAATTTAATTTAGAAATAGCCTTTTAATTGCTCTTCTTTAATTTGATTATTACAAACCTGCGACAAAAATAACTTAATTATTATGTAAAATAAGCAGATTTACTAATAATATAGTATTTTATGTTGTTAATTCTAGTCTAATGTACTTATTATTATCATCATCTTGTGTTTCTATATTTAAATTCAATATTCATTTAAACATAAAATAAGTAAAGGTATTCAGTTAGATAATCTTTTTCAAAATAATTTTGTATGTGAAGATAGTGTAAGTACCAAGAACTATGCTAATCATTTTGAAAATAATGAAACTGCTAATGGTGCAGCCCAGAAATGTTATTATTATTTTCAGCATAAAGAGGAAATAACCAAATTAAAACAGCAATTAAGAGGCTATTACTAAATTAAATTATAAAGCTGATATACACATTTTTTATATTACTTACGCATGCCTGCTGTCCCCCTAAGAACACTCCTAACACCCCCCAAAATTTTATTTTTATTTTGTTGGAAGATTCAGCTATGGTCACAAAACTGACTTGGTTTTAAAATTTGCTTATCAGTCACAATCCTCTGGCCATAGTTTAGCAAAGTGCTACCAGACACACACACACATTTTATAAAAATTTATATTTTTTTAATTTTTTATTATAGGGTAAAGTGAAATTCTATTTCGAAAAATTTAAAGGACTTAACTTGATTATACGAATTATTTGTCTTAAGTTTCAATCTTAATTTTATAATTTTTGTAGTTTTGTATTTCAATTAATTAATTAATATGAATGATTTTAGCAAACTTTGATAACTGTACAATGCTAAAAACCATTTACCTTTTTTAAGAAATGGAGGTTTTTTGATTTACTGTACTTAAACATGCCCCAACCATCAGCAAGTTGGTCAAAAGTTGTCATCAAAGTTATTCAATTACTCCCAAACTGTGTTATAATTTCAAATTTTCATAACAGGCAAGAACTCTGTGGAACTATTTCGTCAAAAACTATAAAAACTTTTCATTGGACATTTTTCGATTACTTTGAAAACAGAGCTTAAAAAGTTTTTTAAGTATTTTCTAATTTACATATGAGAGAACCCATGAAGAATGATGGGATATAGTGACACCTACAAACTATGTCCTTGATGACTACTCATAACTTATACACTGTAAATATTGCAATATCTTTCTCTTGTTTCCCTAATGCTTTCTTCCCAAAAGGCCTTTTTTCTCGCCAAGCCTTTTTCTCTTTGAAGGGGGGAATATAAGATAAAAAACATGTGAATCAGCTTTATAATTTAATTTAGTAATAGCCATTTAATTGCTCTTCTTTAATTTGATTATTTCCTCTTTATTCTAAAAATAATAATGACATTTCTGGACTGTAAATTTTTGTAAATCTGATGGTTACATTTTTGGTACAGAAATGTATGATTATATGTTGTGCTGATCATGATCATAAAATCTGCTTTTGCAATGGCGCTGTTTTCCTTAATGGGCTAGATCCTTGATCTCTAAAGAGTAAATTATAGGTTTGTAAGTATTTCTGAACATTCACAATTATTCTAAACTGCCTACATTGTGGAAGAAGTTCAGCAAAGATCCAAATTTTGATCAACGTGACATGTCCCAGTTATGGCCAGATTTTCCTATAGGCTAACTAAATTTCAGCCTAGGGTCTCAAGATCAAGAAGGGCCTACGTTCAAATTGTTAGAAAAGTTCAAATTACACTATTCTAAAAAGTGAACACTAAAACACTGAACAGAAAATAAGGAGAAATTCCATCGCATATGACTAATAAACAAACATAAAAATGTTTTAGTTAAAATCAACGTGTTCAGCTCATTGGGTCTGTTTGTTTGCATATACTAGATTAAACCAAGGTATAGTTCATACGTTCACCAATTGCTATGGCAAATATTGATGTGCTTTATGCTACTAAACTCTGGCTTGTTCTTGCATAAATAAAGTGCAGATTGGTGTAGATTGGAACAGACCTACTGATGTCCCGACGTTCAGTTATATTCGTGTTACTTTGATAATATGAAACATGTGTTAATGTTATTAGAAAAGCTTTTTATTTTAGGATTGTGTACACGATTATTTGATCTCGCCTTTTGAATTCAGTAGGTTCAATACTTTAGTCAAGTGTTTACAGACTATTGAAAAAATTTTTTGTGACAATATCTTCATTTTGCAGAATTTTAGGTAAGCTCTTAACATATGTTTTAATTTGTACATTTTAAAATGTGCATTACATGCTTTATTTTATATTTTCATGATTATGTATATGTAATTAATTATTCGTAATTGCTGTGTTTTTCAATGAGACAAAATAACAGCTCCATAGAATCTTGATTGAAAAATGATAATTTAATTTCATTATTGAATTAAAGATATTATGGAAATATTTTTTTAATTGATTAGTGTTTGAAATTCAGAAATTATCATTTATTATTTTGTAACAATGACTATTATAAGAGACACGCTACTCATGGAAATGAGTTTTTGTTTTACTTCAATTTATTATTCGTAAATGAATTGTTTATCGAAAATTTCGATCAACAAAAGAAAACTTACTACAGTTCAAATACATAAATTGCTATTTTTTATAAAAATATTTTGCTCTATATTCTAATTGAGTAATAGATAAAAATGAGTAAAAGATTTGAAAGTGGTGCTTGCAAATGCAAGAAAAAGAAGCTACAAGGCAAAAAAGCTAACACCGATTACTGCTTACATGCATGTGCCAACTAGTACTACTCAGCTGGAAGCAATGCAGTATGTTGTATGCGAGGACATGGCCATTGCACCAACTCAAAGTGAAAATATGGAAGTAATTCAAGAGCAACTTATTGAAGACAAATATACAAACGAGCCGCAAGAAAATAATACAAATATTCAGAATTTTTTTCAGACACCTAATGAGAAACACCATGTTCAAGATGTTGCAAATTTAGATAGTGATGTCAAATATATGGCTACTGTAACAGATATTGGCTTGTGGACAAATATATTGCAAAATGATGTATCATATTGGGTAGAGAAGGGCCCTTCTCAAGTTCACTATCACAGTGGACCAGTTTTAAATTCTAAATGAGAATATAAGAATCCGTCCAGATTTTGCACAAAAGCAATTTTTTATTCAACAAAACAATATGCAGAAAAATATACCCTAGAATGGCTCGTGTACTCTCCCACAAAAAGCAACATTTTTTGTTTGTTTGTAAACTCTTTCCAAATATTTTACCTTCTGCAACAACATTAACTTCTGAAGGGTTTAATGACCGCAAATACCCTGCTATCATTCAAAGTCATGAAAATTCTGAAAATCATAGGAATGCTATGTTAACGTACTTAACAAGAGCAAAAGAGAAAACTTAAACTTCAAAGCTAGAGGAAGAAATAAGAAAAGAGCAGCAATACTGGTGTTATATTATAGAAAGAGTTTTCGCTGTAATTTGCACTATTGCAATTAGAGGCGACAATGAAAAGTTTGGAACTCCAAATAATGGCAATTACTTTGGTCTTCAAGAACTAATTGCAAAATTCTATCCATTTTTAAGAGATCATATCAATTGATATGGAAATACTGGCTCAGGAAAAACTTCACATCTGTATAAAAGCATACGTGAGGAAATTATTCAACTTATGGCAAATAAAGTGAAAGACACAGTTGTGGAAAATATGAAAAAGGCTGGCCATTTTAGCTTTTCAGCAGATTCCACTCCTGACATATCTCATGCTGATAGGTTCACCTTAATTATTAGATATGAGTCACCTGAAGACAATTTGCGAACTGAGAGATTTCTAACTTTCCTTGAGCTACAAGATCACTCAGGGGAAAGTATAGCTGATTTAGTATTTAACTATATCACTACTGAACTTGAAATTGATTTTAGAAAATGCCGAGGACAGTCTTATGATAATGCAACCAATATGGCTGGTAGATACAATGATATATGCAGCAAATAATTATCGAAAAAAGCAAGTTTGCAAGATTTGTTTCATGCACTGGTCATTTTTTAAATTTAGTAGGTCATTCAGCTGTTGATTGTTGCCTTAATGCTGTTAATTTTTTTGGTGTTGTGAATGAAGTATATATCTTTTTTTTTTTTTTGTGTTCCACAAAAAGATAGGCAGTTCTGAAATCACATTTGAAATCTCATTCTAAAATGCCTAAATATTTATCAGGTACTAGGTGGGAGGCACACACAAAAGCTACAGAAGCTATTTTAGAAAATTACAATGATACCACTGATGCACTCAATTATTTACATTCAGATAATAATACAAAGGGTGATACTAGATTGAGGGCCAACAATCTTTTAAAGAAGATGGAAGAATTTGAATTTGTGTTTATGCTCCATTTCTAGAATTGAATACTGAGACATTTTTCAAAAGTAAATAAAATTCTTCAAAACCCTAATATTTTACTTAGTAATTGCATAGATTTGTACAGGTCACTTTTGGATATTTTACGTGGAATCAGGGAAGATTTTGATTCACTTGAGCAACAAGCAAAGAACCCGTTGCCAAATACTAAGTATACAACTGCTGGAAGGATAATAAGAAGTAAAAGGCAAGGGAATTACGAAAATTTATCTGACCTTGATGCCTTAGATGAACTCTCTTCAAGAGATAAATTTAAGATTAAATCATTTATTCCTATATTAGATGCACTAGTATCAAATTTATGAAGAAGAGCTTCTATTTACGATGATGTAGTGAAAATATTTTCCTTTCTTGCCGATCTTGTTTTATCAAGGTAGAACTTCAAAGAGGTGTTGAGCTGTTAAAGCAAGAATACCCAGAAGATGCCAACCAAAATCTTACTGAAGAACTACTTCATTTCCACACATATGCGAGACAAACGCATAAGACTTCAAAAAATTACACATTCTTGCATACAGACTTGTATCAAACAATATTCAAAGAAATATTCAAGTGGCCTTCCCCAATGTGGAATTCATCTTACGGCTGTTTCTCAATTTAATAGTCAATATTGGACTGGAGAAAGGTCATTTTTCAAGATTTAAAAATATTAAAAATCAATTCAGAAGCACAATGATCCAGACAAGGTTGTCGTCATTTTGTGCATCAAAACTGAGACCTTTAGAAAAATAGATTTTGATGAACTTATAGAAGAATTCTGTGTGAAAAAGTTTAGAAAGAAACTCTTCTAATTTACTATTTCATTTTAAATGTATACTTGGATTGAATCAGTTCTTAAATAAAATAAATATTAACATGAAATTTAATATGATATACAATTTGATATTTTCTATTTTCTTTGTAATCTGGATTTTGTATGAATAAAGTTCCGTTTTTGGTTTAGTTTAAGACTTAAAATTCATTAATTCATACTTAAACTTTAAATGGAAATTATTATGAAATAAATTTATCCGAATTGAACTTGATTTAATCTTTGATGTATTTAATATATCTAATTTAATTTGATAGAAAATATGATAATTTTGATTGTGTTTTTTATTTTCATAGCCAAAGATTTTCATTATTTGAATTTTGTTTCTTTGTAAATGTTACGTGTTATGTTTGATTAGTTATTGTTGCAAGTACTATATATGGTGCTGAGAATAAATGTCCAAATAAGTGTTGACTTTTTTTATTTGTTATCCATGCCACATTTTTTATAAAGGTTAGTACCAATCACAACATGTTTCATTGAACATATTGATGTATATAACATTAATGATTTATTTTTTTATATTTCATATAACTTACAAACTTAAAATAAGGTGGTGAAAGGGCCTCATAAGTGGAACAGCCCAGGGCCTCTTTTCATCTAAATCTGACCCTGGTCCCAGTTCACAAATAAAGGTCTATTAACTGTATCACTTGATGCAAGGGGCACATAAGAAGTTGGATTACCTTCACATAATATCACTGCACCATTACATGGCAGCATTATTGCCCCAAAACAAAGAAAAAATGGTGCCAAATTCCAGCTAGAACCTTTCAGAACTCATGGAATGTCTTTCTCAATTAGTGCAACATACCACAGCATTAAATGCCACATCAGTATCCTATTATGGATGCAGATTTGGATTAAATACCTATCTGATTAAGTATCTCAATGCTTTTCATAATACAGTGAAAGCATGATGTATATGTATCATGAATAATTCTTCATATAAAATGTAGACAGAAAGAAAAAAATAAGGAAAAAACAAACAAACAAACTTCATTATCCATTCATCTAGGGATTCTGAAGTCAACCTTGGAACATATGCATCTTTACAAATTTCATTGAGAAACACAATACTACCACGCCGGATATCTTTGCACAGGTTAAGAACTCTATCATAAAAGTGACGTCCATAGCTTTGCATCACCTAAAGAATGTAATCAACAATTAAAATTACATAAATAAAATTATTACAATTGCTCTAAAAGCAAATAAACACTGCAAAAGAATAAAATAGTCTTTTAGGCTACATCACTTTATACAGCAAACCTTTGGTGAATGCACGGCTTACGTCGTTAATACAGTTCACACACATACTAACAAAACTGAGTTTCACAAAGTTACCTTTTTATGGAAAAAAAATAGGTACAGTTCAAATTAAGAAAGTATGTATAGATTAAATAAATTTAAATATTTCTGGAATTAAATTAATTTCTAGTAACATTTCTTGGGGAAAAAAAGAGTTAATTGAAAGGTTGTTTAATAAGTAGGAATATGATAAGATTATTTCTTTTAAAAACTGCTGATACTTGCTTGGAACAATGCCTGAGATAACTATTTGAAAGTTTTGCAATAAAGAGGACAGATCTTCACTTCCTCTCATTAAGTGCCTTCTTCTTTCTTCATTTGGATCAATCTCCAAGTGAAGAAAGAAGGCGTTTTCAACAATTCATTTAACTTGTTGTAATTTAAAAGGATTTTAGCTTCTTCACTATTACTACTTTCACTTTCAGCTGGTTTAGAAGATTATCCAGTTTTTCATTTGTCTTAAAAAGTTATTTTCAATTTATTCACTGACTTCTTCCATATCTAAAACTCTTTTGCCACCAATGGCTTTTGCAATTTGCATGATTTCTTTGGCTTACATATGATTTATTTGGCTTCAGTTCATAGAAATTTTTTATAATTATTGACAACTTCTGGTCACAGCTTGTTGTCAGCAAACCTTTGATGTTGATGAATTCTCATGTGAGTTTAATCATTTCTATGCAATGGTTTATGTTGAATTGCTTCCAAAATGCCAACCACGTGTAATGGTTTCCTTCATCTAGTATTTTGTTTGCAGAGGTGTAAACATGCACAACATAATAGGCTTTGAATGTTTTATGATCCTTTGATCCAATGATTAGATTAAGGTAGCGGTATTAGGTAGGAGAAATAAATTCTCGACACCTGCATGCAATATCGTGAGGCCAATGTTCCACAGTAACATGGCTGACCCTCTGCAGTGTACTGCATATGAATGAAATTCTAGCAAAGGAAAAATTAAATAGAAGCAATTATAACAGCACCTATGTGCAGAATCCCATTCTGCAAATCTGCGTTTGGCAAGAGTTTACTGTATGTGATTACATCTACAGACTAACATATTTGAGAAATACATATTTATGACTCAATTCTTCCCCCCTCCCAAATCTTCTTGGTGGAAGAACATGGCCTGCATATTTTTTTTTCTTCTTTTTCTGAAGAAGCTTTCATTAATTTGCACCCTTCTGTACCTTAATGAGATACCCAGGAATTAGCACATAACTGTTACCATTATAATTATTCTATCAATTACCTGTCGTATGCAATTATTTCAGTCAACTGTTGTGTTGTGATTTATTTGAAGCTGCAGTTCTGAAACTCAAAAGACATTAACTCTTGACATCGTAAGTAAATGAATCATATGGCAGTAAAGAAAGGAATGCAAGATCCAGTTTTGTTCTGTATGCTTTTTTACATTCTTGCATGAGAAATGGCTGCACACCATTTGAGTTTCAAGTCACATTAATTTCATGAGATGGTTAGTTGAGCACAATCTTTCTTTGTTGAAAATACATTTTTCTCGAAGAAATGGAGTAGCAGCTTATTTTACTTCAAAAACCCTAAATTGTGAAATCTATTGCAGTGAAAGAAAAAAAAAATGTACGCAGTATTTATCCACAACCTCAGTTTCAACTTCGAATAGAATTACGATATTTTTGAATACACACACAATAACAATTAACTCATGTATTAGTGTACTACACATGTATTTGAGTATAAATGGTTGTATAGTTAACCATCATTTCACTGATCAATATTGAACACCCTCATAAGTACATCCTTTTTTTTTACTGGATCGTAATGGAGTTACGGAGTTTATTGGCTGATGAGAAAGAAAGCACTGGATTATTATTTATGAATAGAACAGTATGAGCTGTAAAGATAATGAAACACAAGTATTTTTCTTTCAAATTCACAAAGTTGCCAATGGATTGGCAGCCTTTTATTCAGGTATGAATAATCCATAAGTACAATAAAGAACTATAATTAGATGAAAAAAGCAATTGTATGAATGATGGTTACTGACAGCTATCACCAGGAAAAAAGCCATATTAAACTAGTGATGCCTAGCATTAAGGAAATATGTTAGAGGAATGCAGCCAGTAAGCAGAGTTTTAATGGAAAAATCTCTAAAATTTAACATAAGGATGACTTTTTTGTTAAATTCAGCATAAAAAAATGTTTTTAATACATGTTTTATTCCACTGAAACTTCCATATAAAAACAAACACTTTAAATATATTAATTAAAAAGTGTCATGTGATGAAAATCATTGCTGTGTGAAAGTTTATGTTATTTGATTTATATCTTGAACTTTGACTATTTATTTAAGAGTTAAGCAAGCATGCAATCATTTTTCAAACATCTGGTATATCTGCTATACCTCATTCACGGTTTTATTCTATATAACTAAGAATTTAAGATATCAAATATTTAAAAAAATGTTAAAATATAACTAAATTATATACAAACCATTCCCCCCCACACATTTATTTTTTGGTGCAAGGAGAGGAATTTTAAATATTTTAATTGATGTAATAATTATTTCAAAGCAAATTAAATTTGAGTTCTGCATTTTTAAATACTGTGCATTTCAGTAAATGCAGTGTAGAAATCTTAGTTTAAAAATAAGTATCATTAAAGAAATTATTTTAGCTTTCTGGATAGAAGTGTTCCTCAGAAAAATATTTAAAATATAATATTTTATATAGTATTTATTTCATTTGTCACAATATTTCCCCAAACTATACTATTGTTTTCAATAAAATCTGCATTTGGATTTCGAAATCACTAGAGAAAATTAAAGCAAAAAAATATTTCCAGATCATGTTTTATTTTAGCAGCTGAAAGATGAAAGGAAATTTTATTAAACTAAATAGAAACATGGAGGGAAGGAACACAATCTACATTTTGTTCTGGAGATGCACAGCTGATTTTTGTACTGATATAAATACTATAAGTCCTAAATCTGGCATTTTCACCACCCCTTTCATTATAAATTAAACATATTAAAAATTTAGAGTGAAATATGCTTTTATTTAATTTCTATCTGAGAGAAACACTTAGCTAAAGCCTTCTAAAAATTGGTACTTTAGGTGGCTATCTATGTCAGTATGCTTGAACCAGCCATAGCATCCCTTATTACTTACTTCGTCTATAGTAGAAGTAACTACCATGGCAATCTGGCTCACTTTTCCCTCTCAATTTCTAATGGTAACAACTAGGTATCTCTTACATTATAGATTCAAAATTATTATTATTACAGTAAATAAATAACACAATATTAATTTTTCTTTTGATATATTCCTGAAATCCATGAAAAAAATTACAAATAGAAACATGTGGAAGATATCAACACATCATGACACGTTGATGATTAAGGGATGGTTGAAGATGGGAAGCAGATGCAAGTTCTTGCCATTTCTGATCAATGCTGAAGATCCTGATCTGGGCTAAAATACATATACAATCCCAAAAGTTTTCATTAATTGGCTATCAATCTATTTATCTTCAAAATGATGATTTTTAATATTGTCATCTACACGGAGATACTCCCATTTCTGTCTGACTGCAAACAACACAACAGTACTCCCATTCCATATTCATAATTCAATCCAATTTATTCAAGAAATAAGGCAAATGGATTTCATCTATAGAGAAGAGAATTTTCCCATTTCCACCTTTTTTCTAAACGCATTCAAGAAATCAGACACTGAAAAACGATTAGGATGCTTGTAGCATTGGAAGAACAGAAGTTGGAGATATAAGATTGTTTGCTTGTAAATTTATGTGCTTCCTGATTACTTCTTAATGCATGAGCATGTATGCTGGGTCCAATGGACCCACATGATTAAACAAACCTTTCTCAAAGCACACCTATTTCACGCAAATTGTTCAAGTCTAGTGTAGTCATGTCTGAGGTCGAACTCTTTATGATTCCTATTTTTTTTACTGGGACTTTGATTCGGAGTCTTGATTTTGATCGGATCGGGCCTTTTAGACCCAGCGTACCTATTTGTATTACTATTACATAGTTGATTTGTGATAGCATATAAAGCGGCAAACATGCCACGTAATTTATCTTACAAGGAAGAAATATTTCAAAGGCTCTTTGATGCATCAACTGGCATAGAATATATTGAAGAAAATGAGGATGGAAGTGATCATGAATGTTTAGTTCATATGATAATGATTCTCAGAAACTGATATAGATTCTGAAAATGAAAGTAAGAATAACATAAACTGCTTTATTGCAAAAACATTATCAGGAACAATAAAAAAAATGATGATTTTGCCCAGTGAAAAAGCAAACAAAAATGAAAACGTGCTGCACAGAATATGAAAAATATTTGTATGTGGAACACACAACATTTTGTACAAAGTACTGCTAATATTTGTTGTTGCATTTTTTGCTCGGTGTCTACAGTGCTAATAAAGAATCGGCACAGAGATACAGTATTTTTTTCGCCTATGCTAATATATAATACAAACCTTTTCTGAAGATTTACAATTTTTTCTTAAAAAATCCCGAAAATCCCAGTGCACGCGCTTGTGTAATTCATATGAACACGCGCATTCGGGGGTTAAATATACTTTTTTTCAGTTGCCATCCCTTCTGGGCAGATTTAAATGTTTTGGTATGATGGACATATTACCTATGATTACAGTGAATTTTTCAGCATTATCAACAAGGTGACAAAAACAATACAAATATATTGAGATTCTATGATACAAATTTATTTTTAAAAATTTCTGAACCGACCATAAGTGAAATACAAACTGCTGTTTGTACTTGCAAATGAAAACAAAAAATATTTATAGAATATATATTTTCAAACCTACTTGATTTTGATCACATGTCTCTAGAATAACATTAAAAAAATTAAACTGGCATTCTCTATCAATACATTCAGGAATTTCTTTTAATATAAGCTACAGATGTATTCTTAGACTTTCATATTACCTTTAATTACTAATTTTTTTTAAATATCCATTTTGTACTAAAAGATTGCATATAACTGTAACATATAAAATAACAAAAGAAATTTATGTGTTTTGCATACTACTGACATAGAAAGACCCAGATATATGAAGTTCAAACTCCAGTGTTTTAAAATAGTAATGCCTTCTCCAGTTTTGACCATTCTGTAGTTCTGAACTTGGGAAGGCTCATGGTTAAATCATTACACTTATTTAATTATTAACAGTATATAAAGCTCATAAGTTTAACTAAAATGCATAAAGTGACATATATTCAACAAATATATAAGGAAATTTATTTAAATACCTTTGAAGCTATACTTTGTAAAAGAATGATTCCTTTTATATCTTGAAGCTCCAGTATTTCCAAATATTTTGTGACTACATCCAAGCAAGGAATGACATAATGTGTTGCATCTTTCTCAAGTTGCATAGATTTAGGTACTATGGTAGAGATTTCACAAAATAAACAAAATTACAATTTATAATACATAGTCATTTCATATTATTAATGCTAATAATAAGTAAAACTATTTTTTAACAGAGAAATCTAATCCAATGCCCAATAATTGAGACAAGCCGCCCAAGCAGTATACTGGTTAGCATCGCTGACTGCAAGGCTGAAGGGCTCGGGTTCGAATCCCGGAAGATCCCTGCCATCCGGAGAAGGCATGGATGTTTGTAAATATATAGTGTCAGTGCAGCATGGCAGCACTCTAAATATGCGGCAAGCCAAAACTTCTCTCGTGTGGTTTGGTGAAAGGGGTGGGAGACCCTTGAATCCGTCCCCCCGGGGGTTGGGGGCAGAACTGAGCCACATCATACTGTCACCTGTTAGGTGCTTAGGGCTGTTAGCAACGACAGGTGTAATCTTACACTCCTTGCCACGAGGAATTTTGTGGGCTTGGGCTGACTTCGTCAAACAAGTGAGCATAAGGAACAACACAATTGAGACAAAATATGATGAAACTATAGCCCATGACATACATACTAAAGTAGGCATTAGAACAATAATAACTATTAAATCATACATATTGATACATATTTCATATTTACTGTAATTTCATAATTGGGAAATATCACATACGCATTGATAAAAAACAAATCATAAATATATTAAAGAACATTAAAGAATTAAATCTATCACCATTGCTTAAAAGGACAAACTGAAGGTTAAGGAGATGGCAGTAATAGTGAAGTTGATTTTCAGTAGGAACTTATTATGCTTTTTGGTACATATTGTTCAGTCTCACCTCCCTGATATATGAACTGTAAAATATAGAAAATGCCTCCAGCGGGCAGTGCTGTGCAAAAAAGGGAAAAACCTGAGAGTGTGTTAAAATAATTATAGAGATGTGAAATAAAGCTACAGTCCTAACTTATAAGTGTTTTCGAGTTATTGAGGAGTTGTGATTTATAATAGGAATTGTTCATGGTCCGTCGAGCCGGAGTTAGAAACGAATCAGAGACATCTAAATAAGTGAGTTCATGAAAACGAAAGTGAGCTCTTCTTCCGAAGCGATTGTGTTGTGTAACTTGTGTTCATAATGGAAGAAACAATTAATTCATTAAAGCGTGAAAAAGCTACCCTAAAGGGTAAAATAACCTGTTTAGAAAAACTTGTAGAATTGGTGGTTGAACTGATAAGTGAAGATATTATAACCGAACTTCAAGTAAAACTAGAAACTGTATGCACCGTGAAAAGATGTATAGCTGAATTATGAAAGGATTTCTTCAAATTGCCTGCAAAAGTGGATATTAGTGAAGCAGAATCGGATTTAGAAGAAATGGAGATTCGTCTGGAAAAAGTCGAAGTAAGATTAAAAACATTCTTACATAAATTAAATGTGAAATGTTTTGTGAAAAGTACTGAGAATGAACAGGGTAAAATAAGTGTTAATAATTGTTCTAAAATAGCCCCAGACGTAAAGCTCTCAAAATTGAGTTTACCTACATTTACTGGTAATGTTTATGAATGGATAACTTTTAATGATTTATTTAAGGCTGCTGTGCATAGTAACGATAATTTGTCAAAAGGACAAAAACTTCAATATTTATTATCAGCCCTTAAAGGCGATTCTGATAGGATCAAAATTATGAAGTTGCTTGGTCACTGCTAGAAGAACGATTTTCAAATCATCGAGAACAGGTTTTTGCCCACATTAAACGGTTTATGTCAATTCCACCTATTCACAGTGAATCTGCTGTGCTTTACTAAATTTAGTTGACATTACCTTTGAATGTAAAAGAGCATTAGAAATTTTAGAACACAAAATTGATGGGTCTGCTGAAATAATGTTTGCATATGTGTTGTTACAAAAATTAGATGCTTCAACAAAATTATGGTTTGAACGCAAATTTGGTAAGAAAAATAATGTTCCCATATTGAATGACTTAATTGAATTTCTAAAAAATCATGCAAGAACCTTAGAAGCGTCTATAGTTTCTAAGAACATGAACCAAAAGCATTGTTCTAAAGGAACTGCGTTGTTAAGTACTTTGAAGTCATCTAAGTGTAGTTTCTGTTTGGATAATCATATTATATATAAATGTCCTAAATTTCAAGATATATCAGTGAATGATAGGGTTGAATTTCTAAAAAGGCAAGTATTGTGTTTTAATTGCTTTTTAAACCATAGTGTAAAGCAGTGTTCTTCTAAATTTTCCTGTGCTAAATGCGGTAAAAAACATAACACCCTGATTCACTTTGAGAAAAGAAATAATATCAGAGCAAAGGTTTGCTTTTGAAGGTAGAAAAACTTACACGTTTTTGTCTACTGCCATGGTTAAGGTTCGAATGGGAAACGGAGGAATAATAAACATTTTAGCAATTCTTGACGTAGGCAGTCAAGTCAGCTTAATTAGAAAAGAAATCGCGGATATGTTACAAATAAAAAAACAAGCAATAAATGCTCCTATATCTGGCCTGAATAATTTGATTCTAACTGTTAAAAATAAGCTAGTTACGTCAGTAGAGAATTCGAATGGAGACTTTAAAAGAAATGTTGAATTTTTAATTGTAGATAATATTACTGATCTTACTCTTTCGAAGCAATTGGACATTAAGAAAATTTGTTTTCCAACAAATATTTGTTACGCTTATCCAAATTTTTATAGACCAACAAAGATTGATGCTCTTCTGGGAGCTGATATATTTTACCTGCTGCTCAAACCAAATTAAATAAAATTGCAAGAAGAATCTATCGTGTTGCAAGAGACAGTGTCTGGTTGGGTAGTAAGTGGGTCTATGAATTTAAGTAAACAAAAGAGTTATCATTGTGGATTAGTAAACAATTTCAAAGATTTAGATAATCAGTTAGCAAACTTCTGGGAGTTAGAATCCCTTGGTATTAAAGATACCGAATTGAGAAATGAGGAAGATAAGGCCCTAGAGATGTTCAATGAAACAGTTTGTTTTAAAGACGGGCAGTATGAGGCTGGGTTATCTTGGAAGAGAAACTGGGAGGAACTTAAAGACAATTATGATGTTGCAAAAAATCGACTTGCAAACCTTGTAAGAGAATGAAACGTGATAATTCCATGTATTTAGAGTCCTGTGATATCTTGAATAATTATTTGAGTGAGGGAATTATTGAGAATGTGATGAGCCCAGTTAAGGAAGTGAATAAACCTTTATATTACTTACCTCACCATGCAGTTGTAAGACGAGAGCTTAACTACTAAGGTAAGGATTGTTTTTGATGGAAGTTTGCATGAACCAGGACAATTATCTCTAAATAATTGTTTATATCAAGGAGTTAATTTAAACTCAAATATATTTCATTTATTGACATTCTTTCGCTTGAACAAGATCGCCTTCTTGGCAGATATAGAGAAGGCTTCCTTGCAAATTTCTTTACGCGAAGGAGATAGAGATGCGGTGAGATTCCTTTTCATTGACAATATGAATAATGTATATGTATATAAATTCAAAAGGATAACTTTTGGAATAAACGCAAGTCCCTTTTTATTGGCAGTAACTATTAAAAACCATATAGAGAAGTTCAGAAAGGACTTTCCTGCTACAGTACAAACACTTGATACCTGTTTTTACGTAGATGACCTTATCACAGGTAATGACGACGTTCCATCTGCCTTTGAAATTTCAAAAAGTGCCGAAAAAATAATGAGAGATGCTGGGATGCCCTTAAGGAAGTGGATTTCCAATTCTGAGCAGTTAAGAAAGGAGTGGAAAGCTGTGGGATTTAAGCAGTTATGTCCAAAAGATTTAAAGGATAAATTACATAGAGTTCTTGGTCTCTTATGGGATCCATGTAGTGATTACATGTCCTTAGAAATTAATAATTTGCTAGAATTTCTCCAACAGAGAGGGAACACCAAGAGGTTTCTAATAATGGCTGCTGGAAGAATCTTCGACCCATTGGGTCTTGTGACTCCTTTTACTATCCATTTCAAGTGCCTGTTCCAGGAGATCTGGCAAAGAAAACTTTCTTGGGATGAAGCTTTACCTCTTGATATAAGCGAGAAGTGGATGAGGTGGTGTGAAGAAGCTCCACAACTTAAAGATTTAAAGGTTCCAAGATATATACTTGGTCCTTTTATTGATCAAGATGCAGAACTGGAAATTCATACATTTTTGGATGCTAGTATTAGGGCTTATTGAGTAGTTGTTTACGTTAAGTTAAAGGTTGAGAACGAAATCTTAATCAATCTTGTAGCTTCAAAATCCAGAGTGGCTCCGTTAAGGAAGCTGTCATTGCCAAGACTAGAGCTTATGGGTGCTTTACTTGCGGCAAGTGAAATGAAACCAGTAATTGACAAAAAACAAATATCGAGAAGTTTTTTTTGGAGTGATTCAAAGGTCACCTTATACTGGATTCAAAGACTGGACAGAGCTGAAAAGTTTATCTAAGGGTAAAACAGTAGCCTTCAATAGATGTTTAGCTCCTTTTATTGATCAAAATTCTATTATTAGAGTTGGTGGTCGCCTCCAAAATTCTAATTTGAGTTCTGTAAAAAACATCCTGTGGTGCTTCCACCAAAAAATCATTTAACAGATTTAATTGTAATGTATTTTCACAAAAAATGCTTTCATGTGGGACTGCAAAACTTTATTATATTATGTGAGAGAAAAATATTGGCCCATAAATGGGAGAAATATTTGCAGAAAGATTTGTCATCAGTGTGTTGTTTGTTTTAAGGCAAATCCTTCTACTTCTTCTCAGTTAATTGGAAATCTGCCATCTGAGTGTGTTAATGAAAATTTTGCATTTAATGATACAGGAATCGAATTTTGTGGACCCTTTCTTGTGAAATACAAAAACCAGCATAAGGGTGTATTTAACAATGTTGCCATATTCGTTTGCCTCGCAACCCGTGCAATTCATTTGGAAATCGTAACAGACTTAAAGACACAAACTTTTATTTCTTGTCTTAAAAGGTTTTTTGCTCGAAGAGGCAAATCTAGAAAACTTTTTATGGATAATGCACAAACATTTGTAGGTGCTGCAGCAGAGTTAAAGAGGTTGTTTAATATGGTGAATTCTCCTGATGAACTTCTTGCAGGATATTTATCTTCCGAAGGTATTGACTGGAAGTTCATCCCTCCCAAGGATCCCAATTTTGGCGGTCTTTGGGAGGCTGGCGTAAAGTCACTCAAATACCATTTGAAACGCGTCGTAGGAAATACTAATTTAACTATAGAGGAGTTTTTAACAATTGTGATACAAATCGAAGGGTTTTTAAATTCACGCCCTCTTTCTCCCATGTCTTCCAAT
>KK119221.1:189621-201342 GCA_000611955.2 Stegodyphus mimosarum | reverse complement strand
AATGAAGGAATTTTTTGTTTATAATTGCTGAAAATAGATTTGTCTTAGCATACAAACATCACCACATAAATTCAATTAAGGAAGATTCTAAATGATTTTCAGCAGTTCCATGCTACGTTTATTATGCTATTTTGCAGAATCTTTTCAGTCTTCATCTACCCTTACATATTCAGAAAAAGTAATGCTATCACATTTAAATTTTTTGAATTCAGGAAAAGATGTATCAATATCGTCACATTTTTCAACATGATTGTTCGCTTCGGCGTGCATGAATTTAGCAAGACGAAAGCAATTACTAATTGTGCTATCTTTAACAGCACCCCATGCAGCATATAAATCATTTCTAGTTGTCAGCAGAGTAACGTCGTAGTTTTCACCACAATCTAAAAAAAAGAAATATTTGTTGTAAGAGTTTCTTATGTTAATTTGTTTTGAGATTCTGGATGATTCCTTTATCCATTGGTTGTAGCTTGCTTGGTGGCAAATATTCAACATATATGGAACTCAGTTCTGGAAGCTTATTGTGACAGGTTGCATTAGCCACAATAAGAAAATTTTATGGTTTTTCCTCAAAAACTGCTTATCTATTCCTTTTAACCAGTTATTGAAGATGTTTTGTGTCATCCATGCTTTCGTATATCATCCATGTTTTGTACTGATAGTGTTCGAATTCCTTTAAAACACACCGGATTCTTGACTTTCCAATCACTAACAATTTAAGCTTTTCGCTCCCATCCATATTAACATAAATTAAAGCTGTAATCCTCTGCATACTGATTTTACCTCCTCTTTAAAATGTAATGTCTTGTTTGACAACAGTTTATAAAAAAAAAAAATGCAGTTTCATCAGGATTAAAAATATCTTTCAGCAGATAAGCAGAGAAATGCTTTGGCAGAGTTTCCTACTGAAATTAGTGCATACCTCATTATTTACATTACAGCTTTGGCCGTATACAGTTTGATAATAAATATTGTACTTTGACTTAAATCCAGAAAGCTATCCATCGCTGCATTTAAAATCTTCAGTACCCATTCGACTTGACAGTTCATAAACCTTCATATGCAATAGGGGTCCATTTACTGGAAAATTTTGAAATAGCATCCTGGAATCATAACAGTACAGCTTTTTCTAGATCTTCTTAAGATGCATTTCTCATGTGTTTCCTTCCTCTAGCAAATTTATATTTTCCCCATGAATCTAAAATTGATTCCTCGTTTTTCAAAGAAGCTGACAAGATATTTTTTAAAATTCCATAGTCAGCTGTTAACTTTGTTTTACATTCACCATTTTCTACTTTCTTTAAAATTTTCCATTTGTCTCTAAAGATAAGAGTTTTATACTTTACATATGTAGACATCCTGAAGGTTTACACGCTCACATCGCACTCTGAGAAAGAAAAACTAGAGCACATTAAATTATCTGCACCGTTGGCATAACTGATACAGCTCTCTAGAATCTGTATTAAAGGCTGGTTTTCAGAAAGTCTAAGAAAATTGATAAAAAATAAACAAAAAATGATTCTCCTCTACCCCAACCCATCATAAAGGGTTCTGAATGATCCAAGGAAACAGGAAGCTTTGCCTGTTAAGCAATGATAACAGGTGGACAATAGGACAATAGTCACTAATGTTTAGTGGAAATGCAATAGTCTAGGAATGCAGGCATGTCCCTTTTTACATAAAATAGAAATACAGATAAGTTTGACGAAGGCATGTCCCTTTTTACATAAAATAGAAATACAGATGACTTTGACAAAGCATGTATTTTCTTAATTAAATGAGGAAAAAGAATTTTTTTTGCCAAATTTTAAGTTTCAATTAACCAAAGTGATAAAAATTGAGTTCAAATGAGATATTTTTAATGCGGGCCTTTGGGTAAGTTCAAATTAATCGAATTCGACTCAACGAGTGTCCACTGTATACTAAAAAGGATAATATCTTTTTTCTTTTAAATAATTAATGCTTCTTTACAATCATAAGCATCATAACAAACAGGAAGGATGTTAATAAAATAACTATTAAAAATTCAAGCTATGAAATTTAGCAGTTTGATGTTCTTACAAAGAACGCAAAATTTCAAGCTACATTGTTAATAAATGAATAAAGTTATTTTTAATCGAAATTAACTTTATATATATGTTCAGCTCTTGCAATATTAATTTTCTAATTAATATCTTATATATGAAGGCCTGGTAAATAAAAAGTCTCAAAAAAGTACATCTGACTCACCAGTCAGAAAGAAAGGCTCACTCACCACCACTGCTTATCTTGATCTTTCACTCTATACATTTCATTTTTACATCGTCGGGAAGCGTAGACACTTAGCTATTTTACGAACTTAAAATAAATTTCGTATTGCAATAAATCGATTAAATACAAATTTATTTAGGAAGGTGAGCTTAACACCTTTTCAGCGGAATTTTTTTAAAAAAAATTTGCTGTTTATTTTCCTTTGATTTTCGGACATGTAGAACTTTAATCCTTTCGACTCCTTTTAAAAAAAGAATTTTGGAAAAATAATAAAATTTTGTATTTTTTAAAAATTTTTTAAATGAAGCTTCCAAATACACTTCTCACATCTCAGATATTTTAAAATGTAGTTTTGGCAACAATTTTCCTTTCTTATTGTTGTTGATAGATTTTTGATGAAATTGCATCATTTTGAATAGTTTCATTCTTTTAAAAATTTCGGTTTGGCAACAATTTTTCATCGTATTTCTTATGTTACTGTTTTTAAGAGACTGAAAAGTTTAAGAAATTAAAAAGTTGTTTCTTTTTGCAACGTTAAATTGTTTAATTACTTTATTAGGATAATTAACATTTGTATCAAGGGATATTGCTTATTTCATTGTAATATTATGTTTTAATTATATATAATTTTAATTATAAAAAAGTTTTGCATGATATTTTTTAATCTGTTTAAGTTCTTAATCTGTTTATACCATTTGAGTTCTTAAGATTTTGCAAAGGGAAGTTGGTTAATTTATTTATTAGGATAAGTAATATTTGTATTAAGGGATATTGCTTATTTCATTGTATGCTTTTTATATGTAATGCATTTTTAACTGAATTTTTTTTTCCGTTTTTGTTTGTTTCTTTTTCGATAAAATTGTTCTGCTGTGTAAAATTCTGTGCAGTTTTCAAATATAATGTTTGGTGCTCTTTAGGCATTTTTCCGGTACACTTAAAAGCCAGATGAAGGCTGGCCGCGCAGCGGCTAGTTTAATATAAATGTAATCAGTAACATAGATAGTACTTTGGAACCTTCACAGTATTTTAATTAGGAAAAGGCAAAATCTGTTTATTAACTGTTCACGATGTCTTGAGTGCAAAAATTTATTTAAAAACTGTTAATAACATTTCTAAAAATTATTTTACTTAAGCTGTACCCTCAATCTTAATACTTAAAGAGCATCTCTCATTGAAAGAGAAAATCATGACATATTTTATTTTCAAGAGTAAAATTCTGGAGAATTTTTTTTTTGTTGTTTTTTAAGAAGAGTGGTCTGAGCCTGTCTTCAATATCTATATCAAATTAAGGTTGTTTTCTTTGCTTAATTTTAAATGGTTCATTAAAATCAAAACTAAGCAATTTTTATAATTGATTTTGACCTTAAGTGATCACTTTATTTAAGTTTTAAAAAAATTATTCTACATTATTTTGATCCCATATAATCTGAACTGATGATCACAATAAGTGAAGTAAGTACTTTCCACATTTTCATATACAAATACGTGGGATTTCGGGGATTCGATAAGCCCACCAGCGGCCGAGCGGTAAAGATGCTGAACACTGGTAGTTCGGTCCGAGGTTCGAATCCCGCGAACGGGCTGGCTGCATGGGCGTTCTCGTGGTTTTCCCCACGTGTAACGTGTATACGAGCCAGTTTCCCTTAGAAAGTCCTCCACGAAGGCATCCCTCCCTTTAGGCAGATAGCCCTCGTGTGCTTTGCCATAATTGAATAACCTAACCTACCTCGGGGATTCGAAAACAATATTCAAATGATAACTGCAATAACATTAAGAGACAGCCACAGCAATATTTTCTTTATAAAGAAATATTTATACATTACAAAGCAAATGCTTTTACAAGCCCCTTTATAAAGCAATTAAGATATATTCTGTTACCAGGTGTCTTATCTTTCTACTGGGAGTTTTTGGAAATTATATTGCATACCATATACGTTTTTAAATTTGTGAACAGTACAGTTTTCAAGGTTACTACTTGTTAAAATGGGCATCGTGATTAGTCGGAAAACCTGGCAAGCTTAATAGCCGAATTTATAACATGCTAATTTTAAATGTCAACAAAGTTCTACATAGTGGCTGCTTTAACAAGGAAGTACCACATTCAGTGTTGATTCATAACAATTGTTTTAATAACAATATTGCTCACTTCCTTGATGCTGGTGTCTTAGAACTAGAACAACAGCTCTGAATCCATATTTAGCTTTGGATTATGTTGATTTAATCATCTAAGAGGCATTGCTTTTTGAATCTTTGGTAATTTTCCATTATGACGTACCAAGATTTTTGGGTCCTGTGAAAGAGAAGCTAAATACATGCCAAAACTCAATGATCGCATCATCTGGAGATCAAAGTGTGCATAATAATCAAACACAGACATGCACATTATTACAATAATTTTGCCAAAATATGCAGCATGTGCATAATAGGGAAAAGTACCAAATTTGCTTGTGAAACAGCACTGAGCTGAATTTGCTTAATTACTTATATTAGTCTTTGTTTTCATAAACTTCCATTTGCTAAGATGATACTTACATCAATGAGGAAATTAAGAATGCAAAATATTTCAAATCAAAACCTAATGTACACCAAGTGCTCAAAACTTTCATGATTGGATAAAAGTGGTCATGCCACTCATCATGCCACATGGAGCTTAAACAGGTTGTCAGACTCTTCTTGAAACAATAAAAAATATTTGTAACAGAAATAAAAATTACTTATTTCTTGGAAAAGTACTTCCTTGTTAAAGCACTTATGTAACTGACAGTTTTTGAAAAGAATAACAAGATTTAGTTTACAATGAACAGCATTATCTTATACTACTGTACAAAGTCTGAAATGCAGATGTCCAATGAGGGTTGCAGCACATTTGTATACAGTACAAAGTCTGAGATCCGGATGTTAATATGCTTTACACATACGCATACACACACGATATTTTCCCCCAAAAACATGTGGAGAATCCTTATTCTTAATTTCATTTTGGCACTAAATAAAATACTTTGTTAACAATCACTTTAGCATAAATTTGTGTGATCAGTAATTTGGGTCTATAGCTGCGTATCTGCTTGGCATACATCTCAAACCGAAACATTTTAGATGGAAACATTGTTGATTTTACAACTACTAATATTTTATATCTCTGATGCCAACCTAGTGAATCATTATTTATTATATTTTGCTTTCATCACTGTATGTTCATCAACACATGACAACTTGAGGCAACACATGACAACTGAACTCATTAACAGTGAAAAGTTATCTCCAGAATAAATTTACAATGCAAATGAAACTGGTCTTTCCTGGCAATATGTACCATGAAATACCTTGGCAATGTCTGTCGAAAAGGCTCCAAATGGTGTCACAGATTCCATAACAAGACTAATAATTTTAGCATGTGAAAATGCTGCAGGAAGACACAAATGTAAATGTTTCATAATTGGTAAAAATACACGGCCTCGAGCATTTAAAAGAGTAAAGATTTTCCTGTTATATATCATGCAAATAAAAGGGCATGGGTGACACAAGCATTAACGTATGATTGGTTTGAAAATTTTTTTCATACCCGAGGCTCAGAAAAATTTAAATTCAGTTGGTTTACCTGATGACGCAAAAATTGTCCTGATCGTTGATAACTGTTTGGCTCATATTTCAGTTAAAGTTTTAATGAAAGATAATGTATCTGTGTTATACTTTTCTCCAAACTGTACATCCATCCTTCAGCCTATGGCTATCGGAATAGTGCCTGTGCTGAAATGCAAATATAAAGTAGCATTTCTAAAATCCATGTTGAAATTCTCGAATAATGGCAAGACTATTCAAGATTTTTTGAAGCATTTTAGCATAAAATCTACTGTGTGAAGCATCACAAGATTGTGGGTAGATGTGCCTGCAGATGCTTTAAAAAATTGCTTGGCAAAATTTATGGCCAGCTACCACATTTCATGGTGAGGATGATGAAGATGATAGCCATGAATTTGAAGGCTTTCGGATATCGCAAACCACAGGTGAAATTTTCCTATTAATGGATTTTGTAAAGAAATGTGGAGAAGCGGTATAAACCTACCAACTATAATAAATTAACATA
This sequence comes from Stegodyphus mimosarum, assembly GCA_000611955.2. Classification (NCBI taxonomy): domain Eukaryota; kingdom Metazoa; phylum Arthropoda; class Arachnida; order Araneae; family Eresidae; genus Stegodyphus; species Stegodyphus mimosarum. The sequence continues at coordinate 195,008 of KK119221.1, read as the reverse complement.
ATATAACAGAAGTTTTTTATTGCGATGACAATGCTCTAATCAACAATCAATTAACTAACGGTGAAATCTGTTGCATGGTTCTAGATCCAGAAAATAACGCTACCGTTAGTGAAGAAAGTGGCAGACAGGTTATTGAAAATGAAAAAATTTTGACTGACAAATTAGTCATTCTCAACACAGCAAATACAGGACTTGACAGTGGAATTTTGTAACTGAACAAGCAATTATGTCTGTCTATAAAATTGAACAGAAAGTATTAGCACAAAAAACGAAGCACTTGAACAATTTACATTCAAAGAAATGTTCAATAAAATAAACAAATAAATACCCTCTTAGTAAAAAAAAAAAAATGATGCACCAAGAAGGAGTTATCCGAATGAGACGAAAATCGATAAAAGTGATGAAAATGTACAGAAAAACAAATGATTGCAGTTTGAGAAAAATTGGATGATTTATTGAAATGATAGAGCTTCACAAAGTGAAAAAGTCAGTAACACATTTGTCCACCTCTGGCCCTTATGCAAGCAGTTACTCGGCTTGGCATCGATGGAAAGAGGTTGTGGGTGCCCTCCTGAGGCATATCGTGCCAAATTCTGTCCAACTGGCACGTTAGATCATCAACATCCCGAGCTGGTTGGAGGGCCCTGCCGATAATGCCCCAAATGTGCTCAATAGGAGAAAGATCTGGCGACCTTGCTGCCCAAGGTAATGTTCGACAAGCACTAACGCAAGCAGTAGAAACATGTGCAGTGTTGTTGCGAGCATTATCTTGCTGAAATGTAAGCCCATGGTGGCATGATATGATGAGAAACACAACGGGGCTTAGAACTTCGTCAACGTACCACTTTTGTTGCGACAGTTGCAAAGGGGTCCTACTATGAAATGAAATGATACCCCAGACCATCACTCCTAGTTATCTCCCTGTCTGCCGGAAGACAGTCAGGTTGGTATCACACTGCTGTCCAGGGCATTTCCAGACTCGCCTTCGCTGGTCATCTGGGTTCAGTTCCAAGCGGGACTCATCACTGAAGACTATTCTGCTCCAGTCAGTGACATTCCATTGCAAATGAGCTCGACACCACTGCAAACGGGCTTGACGTTGTACAGAGGTCAATGGTAGTCAGCGTAAGGGGCGCCGTGACCCCAGCCACCTTTCTGTGAACAGTCTATGAATGGTCCTTGCAGTCACTGAAGCATTAGTTGCACACACAATCGATGATAATGATGCATCTGGGGCTGCGAGTGCTGCTCTGTTGATTGCTTGGCCTTCACATTCTGTTATTTCTCTAGGTCTACCGCTTCCTTCTTGACGCTGTGTATAGCCATGGTTCACCCATTCCATTCAACACCATCTAATAGTGGCATTGCTCCTGCTCAAATGTCGAGCTATTCACCGATAGGGCTAACCGGCTTCTGAGCCCAACTACACGACCTCTCTCAAATACTGACATCTGCGCATATCGTTCGCGCACCTGTATGTCAGGCATAGTTACTGTCTGCCAGAGTACACGGAATGAAATTCGTGAACAATTTATGACCTGGAATCGTAATTTCTACTCTTAGATACCCTGCCAGTTACGCAGATCAGATGCGCTGTAGTGACAACCGTTCATTCATTGGCAGCCAAAATGCAAAATTTTGCATTTTCGTTGAAACCTGTATGCATATCAGTTTGTGTCCAATTTGCTTTATATCTTCTTGGTGCGTCGTGGTACGTCGTTTTTTTTTTTTGTCTAAAGCATCAAGCCTTTTTATTTTTGTAAATTTTTGGTAACCTTTACATCATAAGAGCTTCATTATTTCAGAAGTCACGCTTTCATATTTTTAATTTTATAATTTCTGCATGACATCTCATCCGATTTAAATCAATGATTTAATATCCGGAAAAATCCCAAATCCGGAATCGCTGACGTCTTGACGGGTCCGGATCTCTGACTTTGTATTACATTACATTACGTATTTGTATTATATTACTTTGTGTATTACATTACAAGCAGAATGATCTAAAATCCAAATATCCAAGCCAACAGCAAACTTTTTTTAGAAATTTTTTTTTATGCTTTACACAGCACATTTTATATTTTTTCACAATAAAACATGTGGAAATCCCTGATTCTTAACTTCACTTCAGCACTAAATAAAATATCTCCATGCTGAAGAAACAATCATTAGCATAAATCTATACAATAACTAATTTGGCTCTGTAGTCACTGTTTTGCTCAGGATATATCTCAAACTAAAACATTATTTATTTTACACCTGCTGAATAATTTAAACTCATAGTATTATTATTATTTTTTAATGTTAATAACTGAATATCAAAGAGCATGGTAACCTTTTATACTGACATTACCTTTAGCAATGATTACAGATTTCAGCTAACTGTATTGTGTGAAGTGTTGAAGAGAAATTTAAGAAAAATTATTTTCCATATGAAAAAAAGTTTTGTAAATGACACTCATAGCTCAAAATATTATATTTAATGCTGTTTGAATTGAGAATAACTGATTTATAATTCAAATAAGCTCAGAAATGGCACCACAGCTGGCATGGCTAAACCAGGTGGCAGAATTTTGGGAATGCAAAATTTTTAAACTGAGAGAAGCATTGAGGAACAAAATTAAGGGACTGCAAAATTAAGAGGCAGCAGAACTTTTAGAATTTAGGATCTATGATAAATGAAGATGATCATAAGTTTTTCATTATGATCACAATGCCCAATCATCAATCAACTAATGGACAGTAAAATCTGTAGTAGGTTCTAAATTTAGAAAATATTGCTACTGACAGAGAAGAAAAATGATACAGAAGTTAAGATTTTTCTTTTCTTTCATTGTAAATTTTGATTCCCTTAGTCATAAATGCTTCATTATTTCATAAAACCCTATTTGATATTTTTAATTTTATAGTTTCTACCAATCATCTTACTACATTTACACTAATGATTTAGTATCTGGAAAAATCTGAACTCCTAACAAGCCCATATCTCGGACTTTATACTGTTGTATAATATTCTGTGGTAAATTTTCTTCTCTTCTTTGTAAATACAGAACCTAAGTGGTTTGTGGAAATCAGTTCTACAAAATATTATTATAAAAGGAAAAGAATTTCAAATACTTCCTGATTATCTGCACCCCCAATGAAATGTAGTGAAAACATCAGCAATTTTGGCAAGAAATAGTTACTTGGGTATCTTTACGTCTATTCTAGTGATGCATCTAATTCTGCCTATTTTACATTTATTAAAAAATAAGATATTTACCTTTTTTCAAAAAAGACTTCTTAATTTTTTTTGTGGCCTGTCATTCTTCCCATGTACACAGTGATCTGTTTTTTCTAACAAAAATTAAAAAATCATAGAACTGCATACCAGTCATGATCCCAGTCAAAGAACAATTGGGTACATTTTAGTTATGCATCTGTCATGCATTTTAGTCAGGCTTTAAATCGTAAACAGTTTCTAATTAGATGATTAGTTTATAAATGCACAGTATATATATACACACACACAGTGTGGCAGGTGACTGCCACCAGACACCTCAATGCCAAATAGATTACACCTGTGATGGGCCAAAATGCATAGCAAATGCATAGCAGAAAAGCACCAACAGTTAGAACTTCAACACACACCTACCTACATTAAGCACTTCAGTGTAATGATGATAAAGGAGGGCAAAGTTCTCAATTTTTTAATGATTTGTTATGATAAAAACAAATGTATACAATACAAAAACAAAAACAAAAAAAAAATCAGAAAAAAAAAATCCATATGTATTCAAACACACATGTGCTACATTGCACACCTCGTTTGCTACATAAATGCTTTTTGCCGGTATCATGGGTTGGCACAAAAGTATCTTTTGGTGACGCTGTGTATTGCCTCATCAATACTTCTTCGTGTTTTTTTGGTAAAGGTATAAATAATCAGAAAATACCAAATTTCTATTCAAATAGAGTTAAAAGTAGAATATTCCCTTTCTGATGAAAAGCTATTTCTGCAGAAATATGCAAGTCCTAAATTTTAAAACCTAAAATTTGAAATAAAAGAAAACTTTACAAAAGCAATATATATTATATAGTAATGTTTTTATTTTCTTTCTGTTTCAGTAGGACTATTATTCTACTCAAACATTCACCAACTCCGCATGTTCCTACAACTTTCATGAATTTCTTTCAATATTAGAAAAAAGTAGTTGGGTGGACTACAGCAAATGGGTAGAACTACAGCAGTTCATTGCACCTCATTTTGTACATGAGTTTATCTGACTTAAAACTATATTACCACTACAATATTACAGAATTAAAAATTCTCATTACTATAAAAATATCAGCAAACACTGAGTAAACAAATGAAAGAGGGAACTTAAACATTATCACAAATACTTTAATAGAAGTCAAGAAGTCATAAAATGATTGTCATGTGCATGGTGTCCAAAGTTTGGCATTCAAGCAACCATGCTCATAATCTTTCTGTTAAACAATAATGTCATTTTTGCATGTGTTCTTTTTGTTGTATTCCAAATTCTAATGGTTGTTATATCATTAGAATCATGATATTTTTTGCTTTCAAATACATGTCTGTGGAGTTTGCCAGGAATAGAAGAAACTGTAAAATTATGCTGGAATACCGTATTTTGCAGCAAAATCACCAAAGAGAACAATATGCATTTGATAGATAGCCAATATGTAATGGCAAGCTTCTGCAATATTTTTTTAAGCAAATGGCTGTGTACATGAAAAGAAGAACAGAGCAGAAAAATTAAAGAATAATTTTTTCAGAAAATAGAAGCATTTTATTTTTTAAATATATCACACAAATAGTTTACCATATTTTAAATATACCATTTATTTAAAATATGGTAAAATATTTGAATGGTATATTTAAAAAGTATACCATATAAATATTTGTATGGTATATTCTTATTTATTTAATAAGTTTTACTTATTAAATAACTATTATTAGCTGTAGTTTCATAACAGTAAATTTTATTTAATTATTTATTAAATTTAAACAATTCATTGCGCCATTGCTGCAAGGAATGAAATTTAAATTATAGTAAAAGGTAATTATTTAAAATAGTAATTTTAAGATAAAAATTATAATTTAAACAGAAATTGTGTAAACAAATTAATGCTAATTATGAACTAATCTATAATATCATTTAAATTCAGTAGCATAAGTAAATCAAGTTCAATTTTTACTAATTAATAAAAATGAAACTAAATTTTATTAAAATGCATACATGAATGATTGCTGAGTAGGCCGGAGACAGACTTATCAAGGGGAAGTTGCCTCCAAACCTAGCTCCCCAATCATTCAATTCGTGTTTCGTCATTCATGTATTCAAGGGCAATAGTTAAAACCAAAAGTAAAGAACATTCAAAAA
>KK119221.1:161937-189485 GCA_000611955.2 Stegodyphus mimosarum | reverse complement strand
TTTTTTTGAATGTTCTTTACTTTTGGTTTTAACTATTGCCCTTGAATACATGAATGACGAAACACGAATTGAATGATTGGGGAGCTAGGTTTGGAGGCAACTTCCCCTTGATAAGTCTGTCTCCGGCCTACTCAGCAATCATTCATGTATGCATTTTAATAAAATTTAGTTTCATTTTTATTAATTAGTAAAAATTGAACTTGATTTACTTATGCTACTGAATTTAAATGATATTATAGATTAGTTCATAATTAGCATTAATTTGTTTACACAATTTCTGTTTAAATTATAATTTTTATCTTAAAATTACTATTTTAAATAATTACCTTTTACTATAATTATTATTAGCTGTAGTGTAGAATTGAGTGCCCTTTCGATTTGCAAAAAATTTTGTTCAGTTTTGGCGATGAAACCCCATTTCTGGTTACCATGAGAGTTTTAACTTGGTTTCAGCTTCTTGATTTTTTTAAGTGAAAATAAATCGATGTGCACATGCACAGAGTCAAGGCAATGTGCAATGACTAGTTTGTACAATTCTCTGATTTTTTTTTGAGTGAAAATAGGTCGATGTGTACATGGACAAGGAGTTTGTGAAATTCTTTGACTGCTTTTTTGGTTTTGTGTAGTGGCCATCTTGAAATTGTGCCTTCCTGGCGTCAAAAAAGAATCGCCAAAAAACAAGGGGCACCCAATTGTAAACTTTTACCCTATTACTATTTATTTAATAAGTAAAACTTATTAAATAAATAGTACGTGTTCATGAGTTTTAAATTGCAAAAGTTTTTTTTTTTTCATAATGTTTGCCAACTTATGATAAATATCAATAATTTGGGAATCTCTTTTAAAAAAGTTGTAAAAATCACCATCTTGAATCTAATAAGTAACTTTTATATTTTCACCCATAAACAATCATCAGATTGCACCATGGTGGCTAGTAAATACCAAACACATACTACAGTGTTCTCATTCTAATAACACACTACCAGTAACTGGCACTGTATAATTGACATTCCTCTGGTTGTCAAAGTTCTTGCATTTTGTGGCTTTACAAAACAAATTCATTGACTTATTGGGAGAACTTATGATATCTGTGGTATTCCTTGTCAAAATGGTCACTGGGTTAGTCTATATTTAAGGGCAACCCTTGGACTGTTGCCAAGTTGTTTCATTTATTGCCAGGTTGTTGTTTCATTTATGGGTACCTGAGTACTTGAATGTTATGGAAATCCTGTCATGATGTGATTGGTTGCAATACATCAGTGCAGTGATTTTGCTGATGGAAAAATATTTGTAAGTACTTACTTAGGTATGGATGTTGGTTAGGAAGTATGTTGCTTATTTTGTGCTTTACACCGTAAAATACCTGCTGGTGGTACAATCAACCTTAAGTTTTTGTACATTTTGGAACGACTGGAAAGAAAACATTAATTAATTGGTGTGTGAAGATTTAAATGGCTTCGTTCCCCTTTCGGTAAATTATGCAGTGAGATTTAAGTATTTCGAAATCGGAGCTCATATCAATACTATGAAAGGTATGTGGCGTGTAATAAAAAGGGAATTTTGAAAGAAATGTTACCAACAGTCCAGCAGTATAGAGGATATTTTTAATTTTTACTTTTATGTGGCAACGGCAGTACACAAATTTTAGTTCAGATAATTTTAAATAGTTTTTGGATGCTGTTAAGGAATTCTGTGTGTCACACATATTGAAGAAACAGAAATTTTTAAATAAGGTAAGTCGATATTTCCTTTTTGTGCTGAACTGATTAGATAACATGTGTTTCCATTCTTAAGCTATTTTCTTGTTTGATTTAAAATGCAATTTATTGAGATTATATATTTTTTGTTTTAATTATGTTTTATTGCATTATGCTTTGGAAGCCATTTTACTAGGGAGGGCATTGGACTTAAACAGGAATGGCGACAAAAAAATCGCCAATTTTCGCCAAGGGGTACCCTGAAATATATTTCTACCTGGTCACTGAATTTTGATAAAATCTTTAACCCATGTTGAGTTATGTAAAGTTTTATTATTTATAAGAATGAACTGAGAAAAAAAATAGCAACTTTTGCTTTAGATTAATTGCTGATAGTGAAAAAAGAGGCAGTTTTCAGAATAATTGTCAAATAATCAGATTAAGCAAGTGTGTGGGGGAGGAATCACCTTTGCATATTATGTATGTATACAATCAAACTAAAACAATCAGCTCACTCCAGTATAAAAACAATATCAGACTAAACTATCACTGTCAGCAATTTTATAAACTTGCCTGAATTTTATTACAGATAACAGAATATTTGTAATTTAAAACAGCAAACATGTCATAAAAATGTACGGCTTAGTTACACAGTTTTCAATATTAATTACGTTTTAAACAAGTACAACTAACTAAATTCAATCAAAATGAAGCAGCAATTCCCTACTTACTCTGGGTTTGGATGGAGGTGCATGATCCACAAACTGGGCTGTGACAAGGTAGGTCATCTCTTAAATATTGTTCACGAACAAGCGTATCAATTCTGCCTCTTAATTTCACACGTTTTAATGTTTTAGTCAACATACTAACAATTATACATGTATAAGCTTGCTTAAAATTTTACAAATTTATGGTGAAAGTTAAATAACTATGCATAAAATTTGCTGTAAGTATTACAAAGGAACAAACTACTTTTAAAGCATTCATTTTAATTAAAAGTCACTACATAAACTAAAAATTCATTACAGCAGTCATAAAGGCATTTGCAAACACTATAGCACATCGTTTGAACGGCTTTAAAATAGGTACACGTTTGTTTCGTTTTCGAGCAAATTTTAAATGTTGTGTTGCCAAACTTCAAACAGTCAATCGCGATTGTAGCGAAATGCCCGCCCTCTCGTAGCAAAGTCTTTAAAACAAAATGTTCTCACGCAGTACAAAACGGAACTTGCTGGAAATGGCTAGTAATTATGTGCCTCAGTGCACTTTAAGTTTTCAAAAATTTGGAATTGAGTTTCTATAAATTTCTTAATCTAGAGTGCAATCTAGCAGACTCTTTAATAACCCGTATCAAAATTTGTAAATTCGATTTTTCACGTTAAATCCTGTGGATTACCAATTCTGTAGCAATCTTGCTTTTAAGCAAGAAGAAAGTAGATGAGGACTTTGGCGAACGCCGTTTCTTCCAGTCCGTAAGACTTAGAAAGTTCCAGACAGAACTTCCAGGCATTCACTACCGTGATGTGGCTCCAACCAGACTTACCTTCCTGTGGATTACCAAATAGTCTCCTTTTAAAATTCTTTCTGCTTCAGTAATGCAGCCAGGATTAACGCCTCCTTGAACAAAATCAAATATTTCGGAAAAGCTAGTAACTCTATTTTAGGATGCACAAAGTCATACCGCCAAACTCAAAGAGGTTAGAATAGAAGGAGGGAAGGTTCAAGGGAGGGCGCTGTGATCACGAACGATGGAGACAGCAGCTTGGCCAGCTGCGAAATTTTTATGTGTTTTTTTCCGGAAAAAAAGTCTTAATTAGTTAAAAAAAAAGTTTTTAAAAATTTTCTCCGAAGTGTCTCGCCCTCAAATGTAACAGTTTTTTCTATGCAAAAGGGGTTTCATCTTCCTCGCTGTTCATTCTGCAATCCGATGGAAAACAGGAGCTTTCAGATAAGTAGCTTTATTTTCTCTAAACTAAATCAACTATATATTACTTAAGTGCATTTAAATTAATTTGTTTATTATGGTTGTAGGCCTCTGACATTAAATAATGGTTAGAAATTGCTTTATATCATATGCTTGTTTTTCTTGTAACCTGTAGTGACGCTATCCTTATCAGTAGACGTTGGTAGACGCCGTCTGTTAGCACTCCCCATCTAGGCCCCTTCAAGGAATTTGTCGAAACGGGGAAAGGAGATCTTGAGCATCGAATGTAAAAGGTTGCAGTTTTACTGTTTTCGATTGCTATTTTTTCTTTCAGTTGGCAAATAAAAAAAAAAGATAAGATTAATTTATATGTCTTTTAATACATCTCTTAGAGTTATGAGCATATACTCATAAAGTGTGCCTCGACTTGTTAGACTGGTACAAATATATAGCAAACTATGATGATTAAATTATTAAATAAATATAATGTTTAAAAAACTAATTAACCAAAAAAAATTCTGATATTTATTTATTTATTTAATTTTGCTGATAAGCTCTCGCACTGTGTATGGTTTTATGATTTTGTCTGATGTTGTTTGCAAAACAAAACAAAACAAAAAAAATGTATGAATATGTTTGGATACCGCAATACTGTATGTTACCTTACTTAATACGTACTTTTGTTTGGACACAATCGTATTTAGGACATTTTCTTACTTCCTTTCCTTTTCTTTCTATAGGCCCTTTTTATTTTTTTCCCTCGCCATTACTTTTGGGCCATTTATTTTTAATTTTATTTTGTCCCATATTTTTTTCCTGGCCTTTAGAACTCGTATAAAATATACGAAGCTCCTTTTTTACTCTCCTCTGAAATACGAAATTGCCCATTTTCTATATACCTTTACTTCGCATCCTAGCTTGATTTTTCACCCATCGGTGCAGAAAGACTTGGCGGGTGCAAAACAAGGCATCTGTCTTCTTTGTCTGTTTGTCTGTCTGTCAAGGAAGGTTCAACTAGAGCTACTCGTAGATATAGACAAGCGCCTGGCCCCAGCCACCACCGCTGTTCTTATTGGTTGCCGTCAAGTTGATGACGTCATTATCTGTTTCGTTTACGTTAGGTGAACTTACACTGCTTTGGTCTTGGTTATGTATAAATGTGAATTTGTGGAGCTGGGGCTCAAGCTTTTGGGGCGCAAAAATGCCGCGGGGAATTCATTTCGTCACTACATGACATCACAAGTCGTGTCCAATAAGAACTTGGGGTGGTGGCTGGGGCCAGGCGCTTGTTAGATATAGTAAAACTATAGATCGCACATCGCACAGTAAAACTTGATTCCAAGCGAGAGAGTTGACAACAGCCATGAGAGTGGCAAAAAGAAACGTAAACAAGAGGGCGAGTTGCTGGAGATTTTAAATTGAAATTTGTGACATAGAATAATAAACACTCTAATTATTGAAATACCGTCTTATGATGTTAGTACCTATAATATTTGAAAATAACATTTACTGATATCAGAATTACGTGAAATACAGCAGTTGTAATATTTGCTGTAATGTACCGGCTATGAACAAAATTCAGAAGAGAGACATTAATGTTATTAGAAAACAACAGATAGAATAAATTTCTGACATTTCTCAAATATCTTGTGTATTACAGAGTTTAAAATGGTTTCTTAAGTATGGCGTATTACAACAAACAGATATTTCAGATTTAATGTTTGCAAATTATACTGTCATACGAAAATAAAAAATTAAATCTGGAGATAAATATAATATGAACTCATTAATATCACCTAATAATTGATGCAGAATAATAAAAATGGCTGATATTAATCATACCTTAAAATGGTCCTAAGTAAACTACAACAATGTATTGTAAATAAATGTAATATTTATCCTATAGCTACGGATATGATTTTTTATTCGATTATTTCTGGATATGTTATTTTGTGCCCGTTACTGCGAAATTTTTCTGAATGATATATAAAGACCTTTTTAGTGAAAAAGAGGTAAGTTATGAATTGCAGTTTCACAGTGGATCATTAATATAAATAAGCTTCTAGTTAGTTGAAAAAACAACATGTCAGCAGCAGAATATTTTTGAATACTTGCAAATGCAAAAAGAAAAAAAAAATCTGAAATGTTTCAGATTTTATATTACGGCCAAAGGGGCTTTTTTTAACATTTTATGTGTTACCATTATTCGCACTTAAATCACATAAAATTAAATTCAACAGCAATATCACAGAATATTTAAAAACAGGATATTTTAAGAATTTCCGATAGACAGTCTCGCGCTCTGCAAATAAAAATGTTTTTATTTCCCGTATAGCAGCGATTCTCAACTGGTGGTATGCAAAAGAAAAACAGGTGGTAAGCAAAAGAAACAAAATATTTTTAACTATTAAATTCAAAAATCTCGTGAAGGAAAAGGACAATTGATAGAAATTTTCTGTGATTGAACTCTAACTGAAGGTATAAAAAATAACACATATTAACTTTAGGCTGAATTATTAAAAAGAATTTATAGGCATTTCAAATAAAGCTATTAAATGTTTATTCCTTTATGCACAACCTGTTTGTGTGAAGAAGAATTTTCTTCCATGTTATAGTGGAAAAAAATACAAAACAAAATTAAAGGTGGATCATAATTTATAGTTAAAGCTAAGTGAAATATGACCAGACATAAAGAAATCGATCTCTCTTAAACAGGACCAAATTACACAATAAATTTTAGAATTAAAGTATTATAACTTAAATCTTGATATTTAAAATCGTAATCAATTTTTAATCTAATATTTTATGTGTGCATATTTAATATAAATAGCCAACAGGTTGTGCAAATCGCAAAATATATTTATTTAATATTTCTGGTCAGAAACTGATAAATAATAATTATAAAATGTAGTGGTGGTACTAAGTTTTTCATTTTTTGTTTAGGTGGTCAAAAGGTTGAGAACCACTGCCCTATAGTGTTGCCATTGCGCACTTTGAAATTGTTGAGTTTTTGATTCGAGTTGTGATTCGAGGGCACAGGGGCCCATGTTCGAGTAGAAGTTTTCGTTATTCAAAATTTGATGACTCTAAGTACTATCGATTTTTCACAGTAGGAGAAATATACATATATACATGCAGATTCTTCATTTCATAATTTCTTTAAATATAATACAGGGCGATAATATTAAGTGTTAACAACTTAAAAAGTGGTACGTTGTTTATAGTGAACCGACGCAACATGCCGTTTCAAGACTAAAGTAGTTTTAAGAATATTGCTGAGAAAATGCCTATTGATTAAATATTTACTGGAAATCCTTATGTATGGAGGAGGAAGGAGAGAGTTAACAATTATTGGAAAGAGTCTGTGTTAGAAATCATTTTCATAAACAAAATTTACATGTACCTATAAAAAAATCTTATATTTATTTTTGAACAAGGAATGAGAATATCTGATAAAAATTCCACCACATTTCTTCCTATATTCTAAACATTCTGAGACCTACCGCAGCCACTCTGATTGCACTGTCTGTGATGGTTTTACCGAAGTTAAATATGCTTTTTCATACAGGTGAGAAAGTCCGTATGCATGATATATATATATATTACATATATATCATGCATTCCATATTCATGCAAAATGCCTCATATGAGCTTCGCATCCATGGTATATAATAAGGCCAACCTAAATTACTATGGGCCTGCTCCACTGAATTTGTGATATAAACAGATAAATTACTGTTTATTATCATAGAAGCTAGTGACTGTTTTATGAAAGATATTTCCTTCAAATACAAAAATCAATAAAATTATTTCTAAAATTAAAATTCATCATTTTCACCCAGTTTAGTTCTTGACAGGGCGTCAGCCACTGTATTTTCCTTGCCGGGAGTGTGCTTAATTATTAAGTTGAATTCTTGTAACTATGTAATTAATTTAGGAGTTAAATTCTTTCCAGAATATAATCTGCCTACGGCCGCATGATCAGAGTAGATTGTAACTAGGACTTTTCAAAGTAGACCCTAAACTTCTGAACTGCCATTAATACTGCTAACGTTTCCCTTTCTGTCGCTGCGTAGTTCCTTTGAGTCTGAGCTAAGGCTTTGCTAAAAAAGCCAAGGGGTGCCTTTTTGAGTTAAAACCTCACCTACGGCGTAATCTGAAGCATCCGCCACGATCTCCAAGTTCTCGTCCCCTTCCGGGAATTTGAACACTGGAGCATTAATTAAAGCTATTTTCAGTTTTTCAAAAGCGATGTTTGCCTTCGCTGTCCATGCAAACTTGGATTTCTTTCGTGTTAAAACTAAGAAAGGTTCAACAATGTCGGCAAAATTTTGGATAAACGAACGATAATATGAGCACATGTGAATAAAAGATGAATTTTTTCCCAGTATTTGGCGGAGGATAATTTTTAATTGCTTTTTTTTAGAATCCTCAGTTTCGATACCCTTATCTGAGATTTTGTATCCTAAATATCGCAATTCCTTAATTGCGAATTTACATTTTGCGGCATTAATAGTTAAACCTGCTTCTTTCAATAACGAAAAAACTTCGTGGAGATCTTCCACGTATTGTTCAATAGGGTCACTAGTTATGATAATGTCATCGAGATAAATGAGAGTGGATTTTCCTAGGAGAGACGTAAAATTATGTCCATAGCGCGTTGAAAAGTTGACGGGGCTTCGCAAAACCCAAACGGCATGCCTAAAAACGCATGCCGTTTGGGATTTGTGGCACCCGATTTTGAACACGATTTTGTAATAAACGCTGCTTTATTCCATCTTCTGCTTTCATGGCTATTTGAAAGTAGCCTGAAGTAAGATCAAGAGTGGTCATATATTTTGTAGACCTAATTTTCCGTATTATTTTTTCAGTTAGCGGTAAAGGGTAAATATGGAATTTAATCATGCTATTAAGCTTTCTGTAATCGATCGCAAAACGATAAGCTTTTGGATCTGAAGGGGGCAAGTTATTTCTCTTTCTGCATACCGTAACTGGGGCTAGCATATTCACTATTGATGTGAATAATTATTTTATCCTTTAACATTTATTCTATGCGATGTTCTATTATTGCTTCTTTCTCCTTATCAAATCGATAAGGTTTTGCTTTACAAGGTTCACTTGATTTTTGTTCTAACGCATGGGTAACAATTTGTGTATTCCTTGGCTTCTCAGAAAATAACGTATTAAATCTACTTACGAGTTATTCCAGCTTGGAGTTTTCATTTTGTTTTAGATGCTGGAAATCGATAGCTGAAATATTTACCTCTTCCACCTCCTTCGGCACCATATCCAAGAAAATAGAATTTTCTGCAAAGTTTATTGTTGTGTTCGCCGCCCTGAGGAACTTTGTACCTAAAATTACATTGTTTTGCAAATTTTTAACAACAAAAAATAAAACTTTCAAAACTTCGTTTTTGTTCAGCTATAGTTTCCCGACACATTCGCAAAGTTTCCCTTGTGCGGCAACGCTTTTTGTGCTGCAATTTTTGAATAATCGTATTCTTCGGAAATTTCTATAGTAGGATTTTTGGCTTAAAAAATTTCCTTCCGCGCCGGTGTCCACGAGTGCTTCTACGGGTACGTCGTTCAAAAGAACTTGGATTACCGGTAGTTGGGAATTCTTGACTACCACGGTATTTACATACACTGACTACCAATAAGTATTTGGACACCTATGCAAATGACGATATCTGCGGTCCTAAGGTACGTCACGGACTCCGCCGGTATATATCGTGTAGGAAACAGCATCGGCTTTAGTCGTATGCAAGATGCCTCGCAGTTCGGAGCTTTCTGATTTCGAGAAAGGTATAATTATCGGGTATCACAAGTGTGGCCGTTCCTTAAGGGACGTATCTAGCGATCTGAAGTACCCAAAATCGACAGTGGCCTATGTGATTAAGAAATGGAAGGTGAGCGGTGATTGTCGGAATGTGCCCCGAGTCGGCAGACCAACGAAACTGGAAGATAGAGACCGACAAATGCTGTCCAGAGAAATTCGGAAAAACCGAACCCAACCGATGGCCCTCATCCACGAGGAGTTTCAACAGGCATCCGGGAGTATTGTTTCAATGAGTACCATCCGTAAGGAAGCACATCTGCTTGGTTTTCATGGTCGTGCTGCTGTCCATAAGCTTTTGATCACAAAGTCCAACCTCGCTGCTGGGTTAATGTGGTGGAAACCACATCGAAATTGGACAGTAGATCAGTGGAAACGGGTTCTTTGGAGTGACGAATCAAGGTTCACCTTTACCGCTCGGATAGCAGGGTCTGGGTCTGGCGTCTACCTGGAGAACGTCTCCCGCCAGAATGCATTGTGCCAATAGTCAAGTTCGGCGGAGGTGGAATTATGGTCTGGGGTGTTTCTCCTGGTATGGGCTGGGACCCTTGGTCTCCATTCAGGGTAAGCTCAACTCCGATGCCTACTGTACTATTTTGGATGACAATGTGCTTCCTACGTTGTGGCAGTTTTACAGGTTGGACCCCTGTTACGTTCAGGACGACAATGCCAGTTGTCATGTTCGACGTTACCCAAGGCTTGGTATGGTGCCAATGGAGTTCATCGAATGGACTGGCCTTACCAGAGTCCAGACCTGAACCCTATCGAGAACCTTTGGGACGAGTTGCATCGCCGAATTCAGGGGTGCACTACCCGTTCAAAGTCGGTGAAGGAACTTCTATGTCTTCTCCAAGCCGAGTGGAAGAAAATCCACTAGCTGTCATACAAAGACTTGTGGAAAGTATGACCCGGAGGGTCCACGCTGTAATTACCTCTCGTGGAGGCTCTACCAACTATTGATTTTGAATAAAGTTAGTTTTTCGTTTCTATCACAGGTGTCCAAATACTTATTGATAGTCAGTGTACAACTTAGAGGGATTTTGCGGTGCACAAGGGGGTCTGAATCCTCAATTTTTCAGGCCCCTCTATTCGCTGAAATTTGTTTTCGTCCTGATGTTTTCTGGGTGCGCTGGCGGTCTTTGCTTTTACCGTTTTCATTCTTGTTCGTTGCCGGCGTAGTTGGAAGACGTTTCCCTCCATTGTATTTGTTTCTTTCTGCAGCCGGCTGTCGGGAGGACTGCTGATAGTAACCCTGGGTAGGAAATCTTGAATTTTCCGCTATCCGCCGATTCTGAAACATTACGGCTAATTTGAATAGCTCTTGCAGCATTCGTGGGTTTGTCAGCTCCACGAAATCTTGTACTGCGGGTAATAATCTTGGTAATATAATTTCAATTACTTCGTTGTCGAGCTTCCTTCCATATGGCATATTCACTAACTTGACTTTACGCATGATAAACTCGGTAAGGTGTTCAACTTTCCGTTGATAAAAGCTGTAGAGTTCGGCTTCAAGTTTCGCACGATCTTTGACTATCGGGAAGGCCTTCAGGAGTGCCGCTTAGAAATTCTCAAAATTTTAGGTGAGGCTTCCGACTTCCCCAAGTAAGAATTTTCAAATCCCTTTCCACCAAGACTCCGCCTGGCCTCGGAAGGCACTGGAGGCAATGGCTACTTTTGGTCTTTCGGGTACAGGATACAACTGAAAGTGCGTCTCAAGCGGTTCCAGGAATGAAGTGACGGAGTTTTTACCGTCGAACACCACTGCTGGTTTGATTGCTGCTCTCATCGTCTGTATTGAAGAGCCAAATCCATCCAATAGGCTTGTCACCATCGCGTCTACGACTTCAGTCTCCTATAAGGATGATTGTCCGTCATGATTATTGGCTATTGGATAAGAGTAAGATGTTGGGACGCCAGATGTAAGGTTATACTGTCTGTCTGTTGTGTAGAATCCGGAGAAATAGTGATTGCACAGAAGAAGGGTTAAAACTGCCCTTTATTAAACTCTTTAAATTATGCACAATGCATCAACTTGATGCTAACATACTACGCCTCTGCTTGGGCGGTAACTGAAAGAGTAGAATCAAACTCAAAATTGGAAATATTCGCAAGTAGTAGAATTAAACTGCAGGGCTCATACGATCCTGTATCCCACAGCGCATAGATGAGTCTAGTGGCAGCAAGCTAATAGCTATAAAGACACGTCTAAGCAGCAATAACTGCTAAGTGGGAGCTTGCGTATAAGCGCTCACAGACATTTCCAAGACTCTCTCTAACTTTCCTTACAGGAACGTCGATATTTAAACTTTTTCTCCCACTGGTAGAATTTGCATTTCTTACGCGCGCTACAAAATTTTAATATTCTGGCACTGACAATTAGAGGAATGAAGGCTTATAGGAAAGTAACTTAAAATTAAATTTAACTGGTTATTTAAAATAAATATAAATTCCTACAACTTATTTACAAAAAGATGCCTATTCAATGCCATTAAAAAATTTAGGCTCCCAGAATTAACTGCCTTAAACTTTTATGCATTTTTTTGTCAGATAATCTCACACTTTAAGCACATATTAGTTTTAGTTTCTATATGCTGCATTTGTAGTATACGGTGAGTGTTGAAAACAGCAATAAGTTGCTTCAAACTTCCTCTAAAATGACAGCTGCAAGTATGGTGGATCATCACCAAATTACCACATAAAATATTACTAAAGCAAAATAACTCATTTCTTTCATTTAGTCTGATAGACTTTTCAGTATAAAATATGAAATCTTAAAATACTTCATCATAATAGTAATAGAACATTTAATGGAGCATTACATAAATCTTATTAATTTGTTCAAAATACATCTTTAATTAATTTACATATTGAGAAAAAAATGCTTTATTGAAAAGATATTTTAAATTAAAATTAAAATTTTAGTATAGTTCTATTAGCATTTAAAAAAATATGGTATATTCTAAAAACAAAGCAAGATCATTATCATGCAATGAATCTCAAGCATCATATGTTATATAAAATTTTGGTATATTTCCATTATATGGGTGCCAAAAAAATATAAGATATATTTTATTATAACAGCATTAATGAATTTTAAATACATTCACTGACTCCTACTCATCTTTAAGCATCCTGCGGATAGTGAAATCCATTTTTTTCCTATAAAAATATACTTTCAGTCAAATAATGTATATGAAGAAAGTCATCTATCAAATTACGTTTTGCACAGTTCTAAAAAATATTGCAAATCATAACGTGAACGTTTGGCTCAGTTTCACTCCTAAAACCAAGATGGTTCTTCCAATCACATTGTTGCTGTCTTTGGCATGTTACACATTTTAGCAATGTTTTTTATAGTACCCATATACAGAAAAGTGCCAAAAGGAGAAATATTTGATAAGAAATACGCTCTGTATTTATTTGATAACAGGGAAAAGTAAAACACATATACAATATTTAGAAATGAAACATCTATTACAATATTTATAGATACAGTCTTTACGTAAGTATAGATAAGTAAGGTAAGCATAGATACCATTTGTTCCCACTTTAATACCAGCAATAATGTTTACATTCCAATTTTTCAAGCATTCAGCCAAAACAAATTTATCATTGGTGCCTTTAATACAAGGTCACACAAAAATAAACGTGATTTAGAACATTTCTGTGAATCTTTTTAAGAAGATAATACCAGCTTCCCCTCTACTATTTAGCACTTTTTTCTCACATATGATAATTACACACAATTGTTCACAAAGTAATACAGAAAAACTTTGAGAGAAAATATAAACATTGTTCTTCCACTAGAATGAAAATGCTCTATTTCTTCTACACTGATTTGTGACTTAATTACTCCCCGTTCTTTCTGCAGTCTTTGCCTCCAGCAGTACATAAAATTTAGTGAAATTATAAATTCAAAAAATTTTTTCCGTTCCTGCAAAGAATTTTGAGGGACTCATTGCTATTATTAAATCTGATTAATTGGAGTAATATGAGATGCTTACACAGATACATAATTCATTCATTTTTAAACAGCACTGACTTGGTACATTTTTTACGAGTATTTCTATCCTTTAATTTGATATTGGTAATTTTGAGATGGTGGAAACGAATATTTAAAAATTCATTTACTACAGCTTTTGTAAATGAAACAATATTATTTTCAGGAAATGAACTTCTAACACATGGACTGAAAGAGTCTCAAAAAAGATTTTCCTAAACTAAACTTTATTACTATGGGGAAGAATTTATGATACGCATCACTACAACTCATGATGTTGAACTAGGATTTATTTATTTACATTGGAATGAAAAAAAAAGTAAAAAGAACAATCGTCGCAACTTAACACGTCTGCGTTTCACTAACGTCAACCTTTCGTTTGACCACACCCTAATCTAGACAGACAGACAGACAAGACAGATGTCTTGTTTTGCACCCGCTAAGTCTTTCTGCATCGATGGGCGAAAAATCAAGCTAGGGTGCGAAGGAAAGGTATATAGAAAATGGGCAATTTCGTATTTCAGAGGAGAGTAAAAAAGGAACTTCGTATATTTTATACGAGTTCTAAAGACCAGGAAAATAAATATGGGACAAAATAAAAATAAAAATAAATGGCCCAAAAGTAATGGAGAAGAAAAAAAAATGAAAAGGGCCTATGGAGAGAAAAGGAAAAGAAGTAAGAAAAATGTCCTAAAATTTACGATTGTGTCCATGATCGTAGTCAAAAAGGGAGGAAGCTGTGTTTGTTTACAATAAACAGTGTCTTCCAGGTGTGTGTAGTGAGAGTGTGTGGTAAAGTTGAATAGATATGATGATGAGGGGGGGAAGTAAAAAATAAAAAATTTGGAGGTCCAGTCACATAACAGTTTAAGTCTCGTTTAGAAGCTAACCTTTGCTACGGCAGGAAACTAAAATTTGAAAAATTTAAAATTTTTTTTTAACATGGGAAACAAGGCAATATGTTTGCCTTTACATTGAGACACAACAACAAAAGTCACAAAATAATAATAACAAAAGACACAGACAAAAGTATATATTAAGTAAGGTAATATTCAGTATTGCGGTTTCCAAACATATTGATACATTTTTTTTGTAAACAACATCAGACAAAATCATAAATCAATACATAGTGCAAGAGCATATCAGCAAAAATAAATAAATATCAGAGTTTATTTTTATTTTATGTTAATAAATTTTTTTATTTAAACATTATATTTATTTATTAATTTAACCATCATAATTTACTATGTATTTGTACTTGTTTAACAAATTGAGGTACACTTTATTATATTAGTATATGCTCATAATTCTAAGAGATGTATTCAAGGAAATATAGATTAATCTTATTATCTCTTTTATTTGCGAACTGAAAAAAAATTGCGATCGAAAACAGTAAAACTGCAACCTTATGCATTCATCGATGCCCAAGATCCCCTTCTCCCCTCTCGAGAAATTCCTCAAAGGGGCCGCGATGGGGAGTGCTAATAGACGGCGTCTACTGATAAGGATAGCGTCACTACGGAAAAGTTACAGGAAAAACAAGCCTATGATTTAAAGGAATTTACAACCATTATTTAATGTCAGAGGCTTACAAACATAATAAATAAATAAATTTAAAGGCACTCCAGTGATACATATTTGATTTAATTTAGAGAAAATAAGGCTACTGAAATAAATGATAATAAATAAGGCTTATCCGAAAAAAAAAGGCTAAATAAGGCTTATCTGAAAGTTCTTGTTGCTCTTCGAATCACAGACGAATGAACAACGAGGAAGATGGGAACTTCTTTTGCGCAGAAAAACTTTCACATTTAAGGGCGAGACATTTCGGAGAAAAATTGTAATAAGCTTTCCAAGGAAATGAGCCTTTTTTCCGAGAAACACGTATAAAATTGTCGGAGCCCTGCCAAGATGCTGCCTCTATCGTTCGTGATCACAGCGCCCTCTAGTCCCCCTAATTTAGATGGCGCTTTTACATAATCTTACTCAGTTACAGTTACAGTTCCTACATAATCCAGCGATCCGATATCGTCATCTACCCTCAGATGACAAAAGCAAACTGTTAAATTTAATATATAAAATGCACTAAAAAGGAAAATACTAACACTATTAAATAATAAATGAAAATACTAAATTAAAGAGATAAATGAAAATAATATTCTATCTGGATCTTCTAAGAGCAGCACCTAGAAAAATAAAAAATAATAGTTATAAATCGTAATCAAAGAAAAGATGGATAGAATTAAAGTCTAAAGGTGTAGATGAGTTCATATGAGAAAATATCCATAAAATAGTAAAGTTCAGCTAATATATTCTGATGAAGTCCTACGTTTCATAAATTCGGCGCAAGTAGTTGTTTTCATTCGAAGAAACCACATTTTTCAACATCATAATTGTCATTTAGCTTGATTTTCACGGTTTTGTAGGGTCCGAGAAACTTGGGTTTCAGTTTAAGACCAGGTCCATATTGTTAACACCTGATTACCACTAGGTCATGAATCTGGAACTTACGGGATGGTTTACGTCGCAGATTGTAAGTTTTAAGATTTTCTGCCTGGGCTTTCAAAATCTGTTGTTTAGCTTCCTTGCGAAGATCATCACGGGCATTGAAGAAATCTGAGTGGATCTTTGCATTTTACCGCTCTGTAATTTTATCATGATTAGCAGATTCATGAATTCTAATGGAGTTGTAATGATATTGCGTTGGTATTCTGAGTTGAACTTCACCGACATGTGTATATCATTTTGACGGATTCTGAATCGATAATTTGGAGAACAGAAATTATGACAGAATTCAATCTCTCAATTTGTCCATTGGCAAGAGGCGGTCCTGTAGTAATTAGAATGTGCTGAATATTTTTGGTTAAATAATAATCTTGAAAATCTTTTGAAGTAAATGCGGAGCCTTTATCTGAAGTTATATGCGAAGGATTTCAAAAGACAAATTTTTGATTTTCCAATTTAGATATCACTTCAGCGCTATCAGTAGATTTTGTTGGGTAAAGGTCATACGAACTTTGTGAAAGAGTCAATAACAGAAAATATATATTTGTAATTTTTATGAGTACTTTAGAAGGGTCCTAAATGATCAATGTGATATGTATGAAGTGGTACATCTTGTTTGGGTATAGAATGCAACATACCTTCTTGCTTACCACATTTACAATTAATTAGTATGCAAAGAACACGATTAGCAATATTGTGGTCAATTTAAGTTTTGGTATATAAAATTCTCGTTTGATGAGTTCTTCAGTTCGTTTAACAGCGAAATGTCCACGAAGATGTGCGTCCTTAATTATATCACTTTGCATCGATTCTGGAACAATAAGTAATTCTTTACCGTCTACATATTTATAAAGGATATCAGCTGCTTAACACAATAGTCCTCATAAGGTTTAACGTTTAAGACTTCTTTGATAGCTCGGATGTGATCATCTTGTTCTTGAGCGTTTCGTATTTTCAAAATGAGGCTAACTTGAGAGATGACCATAACAGGGGATCAATGCGTCGACATATGTCATTCATGGTCCTGTTCTGTGTTCTATTTCATAGTCGAAATCTCCTAACATCAACGCCCAACGTGCTATTCGTGTGTTTAAGTCTTTCTTGTTCATTGTCATTTTGAACGGGTTACAGTCAGAAATAATTTTGAATTGTTTTCCTAAAAGATAAACTCTAAATTTTTTCAAAGCTTGAATTACAGCTAATACTTCAAGTTCGTAACTGGTAAATTTCTTTCTGCATCAGATGTCTTTTTACTCATGTAATAAGCAGGATATAGGCAATTATAAATCATAGATCTTTGCATGAGTATGCAACCATAACCATGGATACTTGCATCACTGTGTATTTCAGTATCGCTGTGCTGATTATAGATATTGAGTGCCGGTTTTTCACATAAACGTTGTTTCAAAACATTGAAAGCTTTTCTCTCGTTGTTAGCAAAGTAGAAGTCATTACCTTAAGAAGATAAGTTAATGGTTGAGCATGAAAAAATTGAGAATAAATTTACGAAAATATCCGGCATGACCAAGGAAACTTTGAAAATCTTTATGACTTTTAGGCTCAGTATGATTAATAACAGCAGCTGTTTTAAGAGGAGATGAGAAGAGCTGACCATTTTCAATGACATGACCAAGAAATTCAATTCTACGATTTAAAAATTTAGATTTCTTAAAATTAATTTCGAGCCCATAAGCAGATGCAAATGAAAAAACGGATTTCAAACGTTGAATCCCTTCATCTTCATCTCTATCAGGAATTATGATATCGCGTAGATACAGTAAAACATGACAATACAGAATTAAATCCTTGAAAACGGATTTTACAAATCTTTGAAATACAGAAGGCGAGGTACAGAGACCGAAAGGTACACGTAGAAACTGATATTGTCCATTATGTGTGACAAATGATGTGTAATGTCGGCTGTTTTTGTCAACACTAACATGGAAGAAAGCATTTTTTAAATCGATTGTGGGAACGTACGAGCATCTTGTAGTTTATCGGGTAAATCTTCTATTAAAGGTAAGGGATACGGATCTTTAAATATTTTCTTGTTTAATTTTCGATAGTCAGTACAAACTGTAGGGTTGCCGTCTTTTTTGCGCACTACTACAACTTGACTAGAATATTCGGAAGAACTGGGTTCAATTATGCTGTCGGCTAACCAAGTTTGAACTTGTTTGTCTACGTCTCTTTCAACAAAAGGTTATCAGGACTCGTATTTCTTTTTATCTGCTTGGCGAACATGACGTGTCCTGACTGGACAGTGAGTGCACTGCAAACTATATCCTATGGAGTGTAGCAAAGACGACAAGATGAGAAGGATTAAAATTACCCTTTATTTTTTTCCTCGTCTTAACAGTCGCTCCAGCATTTCGGGATACGAAGACCAACCACTTATGGTCTGAACGTAAAAATATAAGACTACTAACTAAAATGTAAATAAGAGCTAACTTTTAATATTTTACACAGATGACTAACACTAAGACTGGCTTTTTAAATTACTGCGCTTGTAGTACGCAAACTGCAGAAAACTACAATACGTCTTTAGCTTTCAAGAGGACTAAATCCTCTGGCCTTGAAGGCGGACAGTAGCTGATGGCAAGCTCGCGTGAAGACTCGTTGCAAGATGGCTCACTCTCTCTCCTTCTACTACGCTCTTGGTAAAAGGCCACAACTTAATACTTAAGCATTAGCAAGTACAATTTGCGTAAACATATTCACGCGTTAATTCTGGCCGGAAGTGAAAAATAAGAGATGATAGTTAAGTTTTAAAATAAAATAAACGTTAGTCAAACTTAAGATCCTTACATACTTCCCGCCACAGTTAATAAGTTTGAAACTAAGGTCGAAACGACCTTGTTGAAAACTTTTAATTCTAAATTCTAAGCCTAACATAAGGCCAATCTTTCCGAAAAACTCCTCACTAAAACCAGTTTCTAGTTCACTAAACTAGAAATTACGTAAAAAGCAGTTTTACAACATTTTCTCCAGGGACAACTATTCTTCATCTGTTCTAGTACCCAAACTCTGAGTAAAAACTTTAAGGCCACTACAAATTTTTGAGAAAATGTAAAAGGAAATAAAAGAGATTCAAATAATATTAATTATTAAAGTTGATTGATAAGAAATAAATGCTATAAACATAATTTGTAAATACATAATTATGAGAAACATGTGGTTATTTACAAAGTTAGTATTTCTGCCTGAGTAAACACTTTAAGGCCACCAGTCATTTTTTTAAAATAAATATAATATAATCGTGTAATTACCATTGCAACTACTAGCTTGCGACAACGCTGCCATTTTCATATTTGTCATACGTTTCTTCGAAGTATTGGTGATCTTTGTGAAGATAGCGAAGGGTAAGAAGTTAACTAATCGTGAAAGAGGAGAGATCGAAGCTTTGTCTTCAACAGGAATCAGTAGTAATGCTATTGCGATAAAGATAGGAAGATCAAAGAAAGTCAACAATTTTTTCAAATTGAAAGACAATTATGGTAAAAAGAATATTGGGGGAAGACCTAAAGCTTTGTTCTCGCGTGATGAAAGAAGAGTTTGCCAACTTGTATCTACTAGAAAGTACTCAACCAGGAAACTGATTCGGACGACAGGTTTAAAAGTTTGTCAAAAAACGATTTATAACACAATTAGAAGGTCTGGAAGGTTCACTTATACAGCAAAATTGACTAAGCCTCAGTTACTGCAGAGACACAAAATAGAGCGTTTGAACTTTGGCCAGAAAGTCATGACCTGGGACAACCAACGGATAGAAATTATTTTTTCTGATGAAAAAAAAATGGAATTTGGATGGACCAGGCGGCTGGAATTTCTACTGGCATGATATAAGAAGTGAAAAAGAAATATTCTCCAAGCGCCAATTAACTGGTGGGTCTGTCATGACTTGGGGCTGTTTTGCTTACAATGGTGTGGGCTCAATTGCATTCGTTTCAGGTAGAATGAATTCATAAGGATACCAAAATGTCCTAACAAATCATCTTTTGCCAAATGCTGAATGTCTTGCTGGAGAAAATTGGAAATATCAGTAAGACAATGCATCGATCCATTCGAGTAACAGCACAAAAAATTGGTTCCAAGTCAACAATGGTGAAACTGTGAAATGGCCAGCTAGATCATCTGACCTCAACCCAATCGAGAACCTTTGGGGTGACTTAGCAAGAAGAGTTTACGCAAATGGAGCTGAAATCTGCCATCGAAGATGAATGGTATAAAACCGACCCCACCCTTTGTCAAAAACTCGTTTCATCCATGAAAACAAGAATATTTAAAGTAATTCGAAGAAATGGCTTCTACACAACCTTTTAAGAATTTGTAATTTTTTTCTTATATGTTATTTTCTATGTTGGCCTTAAAGTTTTTACTCAGGCTCAAATATTCATTTGTGTGTTCTGTAATATTTTCTAATAATAAAATGTTTGCAAATTAATTTTTCTACTTTTTTTACTTTTGTTTAAGCTCAATAATTATCAATCAAATGGTATTTTAATTCCTCAGTTTAAATGTTTTCATTTTCTCAAAAATTTTTACTGGCCTTAAAGCTTTTACTCAGGTTGTGAAAACAGGAACTTCTTGTCTCTTATCGGTTCCTTCGGAAAACTAGTTGAATCAATTTGTCCAAGAATTTAAATGCCACGTAACATGAACTTGTATACATATGTATATATATATATTTAAAACTCTATTCTTATGTTATTCATACTATTATTTAATTATCTGCCCGTGTTCTCTGACATGTGTTGTAAAGAGAGAAACACCAAACACGGGCGTGTCTATGTACAAGTGTTCAACACTACAGCCTACACTTAAAACACTAACGTGTTAACATTCAACATAACAAGACCTCAGAACACACCTTACATTCATCTCTGAACCCTGAGGTACTATTTTAAAATAAGTGGCTAACTCTGCAGCGTATCGTCAGAGAGCCTAACTACATTCATTCATTTCAAATTTAGCACATATCCACACTGCGTAACGCTTTTTTTCAGTCATACCATTAAGTTTTGAAATTTGGCATTTATACAATATTCCCACTTTTAACATATCACAGTACTTCTTAAATTTTAACGGAACAGTTCACATGTATATAAGAACACATTAACATGCCATTAATTCTACACATTTGAAAATATACAGTTAACTTTCTCCTATTTAAAGCAAGTGCTGTTTCTTTTACATTTAACAACTACATTTCACGAATCCTTCAGACTAAAATGTCTTTTCTTAACAGAATCTTTTAAATAAAGCTTTATACAACATTTTTAGAATGTTCTTCAGGTACTTTTCTTATACAGTTAAAAATTCGTTTACAATCTTACAAACCGTTTTACAATCTTGCAAACCGTTTTACAATCTTACAACCGTACAACAAAATCTTTACAAACCGCTGACAGAACTTGGCCATTTTATCTTCTGCAGCTGAGAAAAGTAAATATTTCAGCTGAAGTACTTCATCCCCCACATTATAAGTTACTTCCCGTCCTTTCATATCATAATAAAGTTTTTGTTTTCACAGTGATACTTCAGTGTTTTACTTTGCCTCCTTAATTAACTTTTGCATATCCGCCATTTGAAATGCAGGGGCCCTTTTTTGAACATAAAACAGTTTGTCCAATGGGGTTATAATCTTCCTGCGTAAGAATAACTCAGCAGGAGTTTTACCCGTCGTTTCGTGTTTGGCTGTTCTAAGGGCGAAAGCTAATACATTGACATAGTTATCCCAGCTTTTATGAAAATTTGTAACATAACTACGAATAATTTTAACTATGTTTCTGCGGCCGATATGGTACCATTTTTAAATGACATATGTCCAGTTTTTGACACGTGTCTTCAAAAATATTGCTTATAAACTAAGGACCATTATCCGATATAACTTTTAGAAGCGCCCCATATTTTAAAATATATTTATTTAAAATAGAATCAGTAACGAATTTCGCAGAGTATCGTTTTAGGGGAACAATTTCGGTCCATTTAATAAAATGGTTAACCATAACAAGAAGATACCGACTTTTATTTAACTGACTTTTCGGTAAAGGGCCCGATAAATCGACTCGAATTATTTCATTTGGAAATTCTGATTTAATGCTATTTAGAAACACGGCAGGACGGAAATTTAACATAATTAACTACCTGGTATGTTGGGCAAGACTGGACATATGCCCTTGTTAACTTTTGCAGTTCAGAAAAATAAACTGCTTCCCGTACGCATATAAGCATTCTGTATCGCGCCACGCACATAGGGAAATTTTCCTCCTCGTGACTCGATATGGCCTCCAATGACATCATTTCTTCTACGCCTAGGAACGCCTTGACTTTGCTTGGGATCGAGGGTACACCTCCATACCGTTTGTTTACACTTTAATAGCAGCACCGAGAGATTATTATGTGCGCCGTACTTTTCTTGCTATGAGATTGCAACACTATAGTGTGGTGAATTTAATATAATAATATAGTGTTTTTTCCCTGGAGTCAAAAAGTATTATTTCATGTTCATTATATATCCATTCTCTACAGATGCAACCTCCGAAAGCATGAGACAAATCAGTTTTCAAAAACTACCTTGGGAGCTAACATAGCACAGAGCAAATTCAGAATATTTATAATCCGTCTGAAAAAGTAAAATTTATTTTTGAAGTTAGAGTACTGTAGATTTGGAACAGAGAAATAGGATGCATATTTTAATTGAATATTACTTTATGAATATTGGCTACTTTTTTTTAATGTGTAACATATTTTGTATCTTTGCAGAAAAATAGTGTTTATCAGAGAAGGAAGTTTCTTTTCTTATATACGTGTATTAAATTCATCGACAATACTAAATACACTTTTTTCTTTCATTTAAGGCAACAGAATATTAGAAATGATATGGAACATGGAAATAACATTGCATTTGCCAAAAGAAATATTTTCTGCAATGTGAAAGGAACAGAATGCAACAAAATTGCAATAATAATAACGTACTTGCCTTTACAGTTGCGCACAATGCCTTTACAGTTGGATCGAGATCGTTACGTTTTGGTTTTTGCACTAAATTCACGAACTCAACTATTTATATAATCTAAACGCTTAAGATTGTTTCTGATATTAACAGCATCTTTATCTTTTTCTCTTTCTGATATTAACACATTTTATAATTTTACTATTCCATGAAACAGGAAGCCATATGCAGAACGCTGCAACTAAATTTTTGCGTTTCAAAGAAAACAAACGATAATTTTCACGCTTCCGTGTCTCTCATCGCGTGATTCAACGAAAACAAAATGGTAAAAATCCCACCTAAACGTCATTACGCCAAAAGAAAATGATATCATCAAAAAGTATGTCCAATCACAAGTACGGATTTTTTTTCTATGCGCGTGGCGCGGTACAGAATGCTTATATGCTTCCCGTACGCGTTAGATGGTTTTCCGAAAGCCCAAATGGCCTCATATTGGCGAATCGTGCAATTCCTGGAAAATATTTAATCTAAGTCTAGCTGGGATAACAAGTCGGATTTCATTGTTATTATACATAGTTCTCGTATAAAATAATAGACCATCTATCAGTTCGTAATGGGCCGCCCTATTTCTTATCGCCACAATATCTTGGTGGCTAAAGTTTTCAGGCTCTCTTAAATAATCATATATATTTTTAATTCCAGATCCTTGCCCAGTTCCGTTTTCTTCATTTATCTTGATTCTTGACAGGGCATCTGCTACGACATATCCCTTTCCCGCCGTGTGTTTAATTATCAAATTATATTCTTGTAATTTAAGTTCCTGTCTTATTAGTCTTGGCAACAAATTCTTTCCTGAATATAATCTAGCGACCGTCGCATGATCAGAGTAGACCGTTACTGGAGAACTTCCAAAATAAACCCGGAACTTTTGGGCCGCTAACAGAACCGCAAGTGTTTTCCTTTCTGTCGCTGAATAATTTCTTTGTGTATCATTTAGAGTACGACTAAAGAATGCCACGCGTTGCCCATTTTGGGAAAGAACTGCCCCTACGACATAATCAGAGGCATCGGGCGCGATTTCTAAATTTTCATCATTTTCGGGAAATATTAACACAGGGGCTTGCGTTAACGCTTGTTTTAATTTTTCAAAAGCAGTGCAGCTTCGGCTGTCCACGAAAATCTTGCCTTCTTTCGTTTTAATTTTAACGGTTCGGCAATGGTTGCAAAATCCCTTATAAAGAACCTATAGTATGAGCAGAGCCCTAGAAAAAAAAGAAAAATTTTTTCTCGTATTTTGCGGTGGATAACTCTGAATTGCAATTATTTTTGATTTGTCGGTTTCGATGCTTTTCTGGGAAATTTTGTACCCCAAATAACGTAGTTCTGTGGCTGCGAATTTGCACGTTTCAACATTAACGTTTAGACTGGCCTCATTTAACAATGAAAACACTCCTTTTAAGTCTTTAATGTGTTGTTCTAAATTATCACTACTAACAATAATGTCATCTAAACAAATAAAAGTGCTTTTCCCGAAGACGGGTCTTAAAACAATGTCCATACAACGTTGGAATTTTGCTAGCGCGCCTGACAGACCAAACAGCATTCGCAAAAATGCATAAGTGCCAGACTTAGTTATGAAAGCGGTCTTTGGTACACCTTCAGGTTTTACGCCTATTTGAAAATACCCAGATGTTAAATCTAATGTAGTCATATATTTAGTGGAAGCTATGTTTCGCAAGATTTCCTCAATAATGGGTAATGGGTAAACCGGATACTTAGTAACGCTATTCAATTTCCGATATTCTATTGCAAAACGCCACCTTTTTGGTTGTGTAACCGGATAATCATTATTCTTCTTCTATAAAACAACCGGGCTAGCATAACTACTGATTGGGGTGATGGGCTTGATGATCGTTTTACTTAGTATATCTTGAATATGCCGTTCTATAATTTTTTCTTTAGACTTATCATAGCGGTAAGCCTTGTGACGAATTGGCTGTGAATCTCCCTCATTTATTTCAGAGTTAGTCACTTGCGTAAATCCGGTAATGTCACTGAACAAAGTAGAAAATTCACTTACCACTTGGCATAGTTTTTCCTGCTCTTCAGTTGGCAGGTGTTCAAGCTTCAATGTGTGTTTGTGGGGGAGGGGTCCGCCCTTCCGGCACCGGTTTCATGGTCAGCTTAAGTGATGTTTGACTGAAATCGAGTGTTGCTTCGGGCGCTGTAAGAAAATCTACTCCTAATATTATGTTTGCTTGAAAATTTCTTACAATAAGGAATATAATTTTTACCTGCTCGTCTTTAATGCGGATTTACAGTGGTACTTTAGCTATACATTTGCATCTTTCCCCCTGGGCGGCTATCACCGTCGTGTTATACGCACTGTAGATTCTATACCGACGAAAATATTTAAAAAAACATTCTTCTGCCACAAAGCTACACTGAGCTTCTGTATCCAGGTGGCTCGAATATTGTTCACTGACACTTCAATCTTCGGAAGAACTAAATTTTTCACAAGAACTGTATTGAGCTTGATGGTAGAGGGATTTTCTTGGCCTTCGGGTTTCCGCACTCTCCCGTAAGCAGAAATCCATTTCAGTTTAAATCTTCTTTCTTCTTTTCCGGGTCTTTCCGCTGGCCTTCAAATTGTTTGTCTGGTTTATTTTTGAAATGTCGACGTTCGCTGGCTCTTTTTGAATATTCAGGTTTCTTTGATCACTGATTCGACTTGCTTTCGTTGCCGTGATCTTGCCTGTGCTGTGACCTTGGCGCACCAAATTGGCCTCGTTGCTCGTACTGGCGTCTTTTTTCAATGTCCGCCGTTCTTCTGCTTTCAAACTGGATTGCGAGCTGAAATAACTTCGTCTTCGGATTCCTTAATTCGATAAAGTCTTGTACCTGAGGAAGTAACATAAGCAAAATTACTTGTATTATTTCAGGATCCGGCCGGCATTCATAAAGAAGTTTAAATAATTGTATTTTTTCTTAAAATGAAGCTTGAGAGGTCCTCAATTCTTTGCTGGTATGTGCTGAAGAGTTTCGCCTCTAATTTCGTACAATTTCTTAGTACTGGGAAGGCTTTTACTAAGGAGGTCTTGAAATTTTCGTAAGTATAGGTAGGACTTCCGGGTTGGCCCAAGAGATTTTTTCCGATGCACTTGAACCAACTAAGCGCTTGACCCCTCAAAGTGCTAGTAGCCAAAGTCACTTTTGGGAACTTATGGACTCGATACAACATAAAGTGGTCATCTAATTTTTCCAAAGAGTCATTCACCGGTGAATTCCCATCGAAGCTCGCTGCTGGCTTCATTGATACTCGCATGGTCAGGACGATGTACCGAAATCCTTCTAGGGTGGCAGCTGGCATTTCTGAATTTTGGGCGGCCACGGGTTCATCAACTTCCTCTTGAAAGCCGGCCATGTGTCTTCTCTTTCGGACGCCACTATCAGGACTCGTATTTCTTTTTATCTGCTTAGCGAACATGACGTGTCCTGACTGGACAGTGAGTTTACTGCAAACTATGTCCTGTGGAGTGTAGGAAAGACGACAAGATGAGAAGAGTTAAAGTTACCCTTTATTATTTTCCACGTTTTCACAGTCGCTCCCGCACTTCGGGATACAAAGACCAACCACTTGTGGTCTGAACGTAAAAAAATATAAGACTACTAACTAACTAAAATTTAAATAAGAGCTAACTTTTAATATTTTACATAGATGACTAAGACTAAAACTGGCCTTTTAAATTACTGCGCTTGTAGTACGCAAACTGCGGAAAAATGCAATACGTCTTTAGCTTTCAAGAGGACTAAAACCTCTGGCCTTGAAGGCGAACAGTAACTGATGGCAAGCTGGCGTGAAGACTCGTGGCAAATGGGTCACTCTCTCGCCTTCTACTACTCTCTTGGCAAAAAGCCACAACTTAAATACTTAAGCGTTAGCATATAGAATTTGAATAAACATATTCAGGCCTTAATTCTGGCCGGAAGTGGAAAATAAGAGATGATAGTAAAGTTTTAAAATAAAATAAACGTTAGTCCGGATAACAGTTTTTCAGATGTGGACGAGTTAGTGAAATCTTCTTTCTGTTTGAATAAGCGTTTACGTTTGTTGGTATACCTGAGACACTTTTCTTGGTAATCAGTACTAGTGTTTACTTATTCTTCAATTAAGTTTACATCAATAAAATGTTCAATTTGATTATCTAAGGACTTTAATTTATTCCTTTTTTCTTTTAAAACTTCCAGATGTTCGTCTAAGACATCAGATGTAACATTTTCATCTGCTAAAGCTACATCAATTCTTCAAATTAGTTTAGTAGTACTGCTTCTTTCAATACTACGCTTCCATTTTAATTTTTTAAAACTTTCTTCTAAAGACATGTTTATTACTTGAAACAATTATACAGTCAAAATGAAAGTGATAAATGTAAAATGCTCACCTGTAATCCTTTTAAAAATAGGTGAACTTTACTTATCCACATACGACGGTGATCAAGATCTAACACAGGTGATGTAACATAATCCAACTATGGGCACGAAAGCACTTCTGACGCCAAAATATGGGGAAGAATTTATGATAAGCATCAGTACAACTTGTAGAGACATTAGGTTATTTAGAAGCAGGAATA
>KK119221.1:113659-159456 GCA_000611955.2 Stegodyphus mimosarum | reverse complement strand
GGAAAATGCAAAATTATGCTTGAAAACATTTAAAATATATATGCTAAAACTGTTTCGTTTAAAAAAACTATATACAGATGACTCGGCAGGATTAGGAATGCTAGCATACCATACATCGCTGCAAATCTACAAATACTTGCCATTCCTTAAACATTACTATTAACAGCCTGCTGCTGAGCAGAAGCTTTCAATAATATAAATTACTTATCATACTCATTACTAGAAATAAGCTAAATTTTTATTTAGGAATACAAAGATTTACTCATTAATAACAAAGCACCAAAAATATAATTACTTTATAATAACTAGTTAAATGTAATCAACACTGTTCCATCACAACTCGGCATTAAATGAATCATTACAATTAGCATAAAAATGTCATATTCATGCAAGGAAATAGGCTAAATTTTTATTTACGAGTAAAACGATTTATTCATTAATAGCAAAACAATGATAATAAAATTACGTTATAATAACCAGTCAAATGTAATCAACACTATTTCATGAAAACTCACAATTAAGTGAGTCATTACAATTAACATAAAAATTGTAATGCCAGGCAATGGTGGCAAACTTCCGTACGTAAGAGAGCCAATTTAAATTGCCTGCTGGTTCTGTGGATTCGTTATTGAAAATATTCACTTAAAATTATAAATAATAAAAGTACATTGCAACAACTATGTATCACATCTGCTATATACTTCTTTAGTATAAGCCCTGTCTAATGGGAAAAGATCAAAAGTTTTCCTGTATCTTTCTAAGATGGTCTGGAAAATCAAAAATGGTTGGAACTGCATTCTCTTTTAGGGTTTTTCTGGACATGTGGTTTTCATAAAAACAATCGTGTGTGAAATGCTTGGAGCAAATAAAACAATGTATAGTTGGCACAAAATCTTTCCTGTGTAATGAGGATTCGTTTATTTATTTAATCTTTCCTTGTTAGAAAATGGGAACCTATAGAATAATAAGTATCTTTAAATACTATGAAAAAAAAACACTAAATAAAATACAATATTACTATAAACATACAATTTGAATATAAAAGTCCTCCATGAAGCAACACAATATTTCACTCATTTCATACAATACATTTTAATAAGTAAAATGAATTCAGGCAAAATTTCAGCTAAAAAGTAAAAAAATTTTAAATAACTAACACAGTGTTTTTTCAATTTATTAATTTTACTTGTGCATATCTACTTTAATGCATTATTTATAATATTTAACATTTGATTAAAAATAAGGAAAATGATTTAAAATTTCGCAAACAATTTTCATAAATTACAAAAATACACTCTTAAACAAACAAAAAAAAAAGACCCACCAAGAAAGAGTTATCCAAATGGGACGAAAATCGGTAGAAGTGATGTACGTGTACAGAAAATAAAAATGAGTTCAGTTTTAGAGAAATTGGATGATTTATTGAAGTGAAAGAGCTTCACAAAGTAAAAAAGTCAGTAACGCGTTTGTCTACCTCTGGCCTTTATGCAAGCAGTTATTCGGTTTGTCATCGATTGATAGAGGTTGCGTATGTCATCCTGAGGGATATCGTGCCAAATTCTGTCCAACTGGGGCGTTAGATCGTCAACATCCCGAGTTGGCTGAAGGGCCCTGCCATTAATGCTCCAAACGTGCTCAATAGAAGAGAGATCCGGCGAACTTGCCGGCCAAGGTAATGTTCGGCAAGCACTAAGGCAAGCAGCAGAAACATGTGCAGTGCGGGGGCGGGGATTATCTTGCTGAAATGTAAGCCCAGGGTAGCGTGACATGAAGGGCAACACAACGGGCCTTAGAATTTCGTCGGCGTACCGTTGTGCTGTGAGGTTGCCAAACCAAGGGGTCAACCAAAGGGGTCTTACTATGAAATGAAACGGCATCCCAGACCATCACTCCTGGTTGTCGGCCTGTCTCCCGGAAGATAGTCAAGTTGGTATTACACCGCTGTCTGGGGCATCTCCAGACTCGCCTTCGCTGGTCATCGGGCTTCAGTTCCAAGCGGGACTCATCACTGAATACTATTCTACTCCAGTCAATGACATTCTAGTGTGAATGAGCCCGACACCACTGCAAACGGACTTGACTTTGTACATTCATGGTAGTCGGCGCAAGGGAAGCCCGTGACCTCAGCCCCCTTTCTGTGAGCCGTCTATGAATGGTCTTTGCGGTCACTGAAGCACTAGGTGCACGTACAATCGATGATAATGTTGCATCTGGGACTGCGAGTGCCGCTCTGACGATTGCTCGGTCTTCACGTTCTGTCGTTTCTCTAGGCCTACCGCTTCCTTCTTGATGTTGTGTGCGGCCATGGCTCACCCATTCCTGCCATTATCGTCTAATGGTGGCATCGTTCCTGCTCAAATGTCGATCTATTCGCCGATAAGACCAGCTGACTTCTTTGAGCCCAACAATACGATCTCTCTCAAATTCTAACATCTGCGCATACCGCTCGCGCACCTATATGCGAAACATAGTTACTGTCTACCAGAGTACACGGAATGAAATTTATGAACAATTTATGACCTGGAATCGTAATTTCTGCTCTTAAATATCCTGCCAGTTGCGCAGATCAGATGCGCTGTAGCGACAACCGTTCCTTCATTGGCAGCCAAAATGTAAAATCTTGCATTTCCCGTCGAAACCTGTATGCATATCAATTTGTGTCCAATTTGCTTTATATCTTCTCAGTGCGTCGTGGTGCGTCGTTTTTTTTGTCTAAGAGTGTATTGCAAATGGAAAATTTGTTCCTGACGCTTACTTAATGAAAACGTATTCCATATTCTTTCACAAATCGATTGGTATAATTATAAGCTACGCAAGACTTCGGTATGGCTAAACCTATCGAAATTTAAGAAAAGGAAAAAAAGAACAAAAATAAATAAATTCAACGTTTCAGAGACAAAAATTCAAAACAAAGATTCCTAAATATAGTACTTACTACAGATTAAACACACAACAACAGTACTTCTTGCCACTATCATAGCTGATGCCGCAAACTTTATTTGGAATCAAAATTAAGTGTTGAAAAGACTAGGCTTGTTCCATCTATTAGTACTACTATATCTGTGGAGCTACTAGAGATACAGGCTGACTCGTCAGCCATTTTGAAGACAAGCTTTAGGGTTGCAATTTTGGTTTGGGGCGTCAACTTTGGCTCTTTAGCGATCTTCGCTGAAACTTTATTATTTAACGTTCAAGAGAATCCGAACTTCCGCGTTTTTTGCACTCATCTAAAGATGTGTGGCTTTTCCCGTCTTTTGTCTGCAATTCAGCTTCTTTGCAGCATTTTTTTTAAATTGCCGAATTTCTTGTACGATTCAAGTTATTTTAAAAGTTTCTAAAACATTTTCACATATGATATTTCAAATTTGTTTTATTAGATAAAAAATACTTTCTTTTTGATTTCCTTTGCTGAATTTTCAATTTTACTTTTAAATACATGCATAATGTTAGGCATCAGAAAATGTATTTTTTGACAAAAGATTTGTTGTAAATGAATCAGGCATTTGAGAAGAAGAAAATGTTATTTTGAACTTAACTTCTGGTAACCCTAGAAATGCCAAGGTGCGCGCGCATCAACCATTCCAACTACGTCAATCACACCCAATTAATACATCCCATGATACAGTTAATCCTTACTTCTTTTTAAGCTTTCGTATGTGCTTGTAGGCAAACATTAATGTATCTGTCGCTTTTTATTATTTAGTTTCTGAATAAATATGATTTGTGCTTAAGAATGCATCCTATCATTAATGGATACATCCCTCACACCAATGAAGTTTCGGAGATTTAACTGCTGCTGCTGGGTGCACAAAGGGTAAGCTAAATTTTGCTATCTTTATTCTTCATAGATTATGAGACTGAATGTTGTAAATCCCGAAACTAAAATTTAACCTGTGCATATAATATATAAATTTTTTGAAACTGCTAAATAAGAATTAATTATGGCACAGTCAAGTCTTAAAGATTGTATGCAAATAACGGAACTGAATTCCGAAAATTATGCTACTTGGAAATTCAAGATTTAAATGCTTTTAATGCGTGATGTGTTAGATGATCTTCTTTATTCTCCCCCACCTTCTAAACCTGATGATGAATTTTTAAAGAGGGATAAACAAGCACGAGCTATAATAAACCTATGCATTGACGACTCTCAGATTATTCATGTTAGAGATGAAACGACTACTGTCGGTACATGGCAGAAATTAAAGTCAATTCATGAGTGCTCCAATTTGAGCAGCAAATTATATCTTCTGAGAAAATTATATTCTATAAAAATGGCTGAACATGGTGATATGATCGCACACATCACTCATATGATGGACTTAGTCGAAAGACTCAAAGCTATTGGTGAGAACATTCCGGATCAGCATGTAGCCGCACTTATGTTAGTTTCAATTCCGGAATCATACAATAATCTTATAACTGCCATTGAAGCTAGAGAGGAAACTCTTATAACTACAGATCTTGTAAAAACGAAACTCACTGACGAATATAACAGAAGACTAGAACAACAAGCAGATCGAAGCTCTAATTCTTCAACGGTGTTTAAATCTGCAATAAATGCTAGAAATTGTGATAATAGTAGACAAAAGAAATTCTGTACCTTTTGTAAACGCAGTGGTCATACTCGTGAGCGTTGTTTTAAATTGCAGAACAAAAGTAATAATTTTTGTCCTGACAACTCGAAATCAGAAACTCGCGTGACCAAACATGTCGGAAAATCGACCCGTCATTGTATGAGCGCAGACACTTTCGCTGATAGACTATACGATGATAGATCCGACAGTGACAGGCATGTTTCAACGCCAGTCCAAAGTACTGTTTATGAAAAGGGTTTAATAATTACTCCGCGGTATTGCTCAGAACAAAATATAAATAAGAAAATTTTTTACGTCGATTCCGGCGCAAGCAGTCATCTGGTAGGAGATAAAAGTTTATTTACTGAACTGATATATGAGGATTCTCGAGCGAAAATCATTTTAGCAGATGGAAAAATTTTATATTCGCAGGGCAGAGGATTTGTTGACCTTGATTTAGAAGAAGAATGTGGATTGCAGAAAATTCGATTGACTAATGTTTATTACGTTCCTGATTTAATATCGTCGGTTGAACGAGGTTACAAAAAAAGAGAGTTACCATCTTCCTAGAGTTGAAGAAATTTTGCACACTGTGGTTTTCGACGCTTGATTTAAAGAGTGGATATTGGCAAGTAAAGGTACATCCTGATGACCGAGAAAACAGAACATTTATTATCGGACCACGACTTTCGCAGTTCAAAGTGATGCCGTTCGGACTGTGCAATGCGCCGGACACATTCGAACGCCTCACAGAGACTGTTTTGAAGGGTCTTTCCTACGAAGCCTGTCAGATATACCTGGATGACATCATCATCATCGGAAAAAGTTTTGAAGAACATCTAGAAAAATCTTAGAAAGAGGCTTCAGAAACTGAAAGAAGCCAATTTAAAGTCGAGTCCCGCTAAATGCAAATTATTCAGACCGGACATGTCATCTTTGCTGAAGGACTGTCTACAGATCCGGAAAAAGTGTCAACAGTTGAAGACTGGAGACTCCCGAAAATGTTCATCAGTTAAGAAGTTTCCTCTAGCTTTGCACCTACTATAGGAGATTTGTGATGAACTTTTCTTCCGTCGCAAGACCCCTACGCAAATTGACAGAAAGCAAACAGAAGTTATTGTGGGCAAAAGATTGTGAGGATGCATTTAACAACTTGAAGGAAGCTTTAACATCGGTTTCAATTCTGACCTATCCTCAGCTAGATAAACCATTAATTTTTGACACGAAAGCGAGCAATGTGAGTCTCCGTGCTGTTTTGTCCCAAGAAATTAAAGGCCAAGAACGTGTCACAGCCTACTGGAGCAAGTGCCTATCAAAACCGGAAAGGAATTACTCCGTTACCAGTAAAGAATTGTTCGCCATAATTAAAGCCGTAGAACATTTCCATCACTATCTCTACGGCAGAAAATTCCTAATCCGCACGAATCATGCTTCGTTGACCTGACTTTTAAATTTCATGAATCCTGAAGCTCAAATTACCAGGTGGATACATGGACTCCAGGAATATAACATCGCTATCCGTCATCGGAAGGGATCGTCATATGGAAACGCATTTACACCCCACCCTCTCTAGAAGACCTGCCCAGTAAACTGCTGATATTGTTCCAGGGTCGAAGCTAATACCAGCTGCTTAATCCGGTTAAGCCCATAATTGATTTAATGGAGTCTTCAAACAGAAAGCCTACCTGGCAGAAAATTTCGATCTATAGTCCTACAACAAAACAAAATTGGGCATTCTGGGATTCACTCCATATTTGAAAAGGCGTCTTCTATCGGAAATTCGAATCAAACAATGGAAAGTCTCTCCGATGGCAACTGATACTACCAAGATCCCGGATTCCGAATGTCCTTAAAGAACTACATAGTAGCTCTACAAGAGGCCACTTGGAAATAATAAAGTCCTTCCAGAGAGTTCGTGAACGCTACTACTGGAATAACGCAAAGAGTGATGTACAAAAGTAGTGCCGCCGATCTTGCAATACCTGTGCAGGTCGGAAAGGACAGAAGAACCGCAGCCTAGGCAAGCTGCAACGTTACAATGTAGGAGCACATTTTGAACGTATAGCCTTTGACATCTTGAGGCTTCTGCCGCGCACTGCTGATGGCAACAAATACATCTTTGTTGTCATTGATTACTTCACCAAGTGACCTGAAGCATATCCTATTCCTGATCAAGAGGCTGTCACAGTAAAAGAGATAATGATACCGCACTGGATTTTCAGGTTCGGAGTGCCTCTTCAGTTACATTCCGATAAGGGAAGGAATTTTACCTCGGCTGTAATTGAAGCACTCTGCAAGCTACTCGGCATTGACAAAACCCAAACGACTCCTTTATATCCCCAGTCGGATGGCATGGTAGAGAGGTTTAATCGAACCATCCTTAGTAATCTCTCATTGGTGGTTTCCAGAAACCAACAGGACTGAGACAAGAAGTTACCACGGTTTCTGCTGGCTTACCGCAGTGCTGTCCACGAGACTACCGGCTATTCTTCATCTCGGATGCTCTTCGGTGGTGGCCTTCGTCTGCCTTGTGATCTTTTATTTGGTCGCCCTCCAGATGCGCCTTCATCGCCTTAGGAATACATTCAATACCTCCAGGCCCGATTTGATATGATGCAGAGTTTTGCACGAGAACGAGACAACTTGGCGACGGAGAAGATGAAGACCCGATACGACACAAGAGCTGCTAGACATCAATTCAACAGAGGATACAAGGTGTGGTTGTGGAATTCGACTCGACGGAAAGAACTCTACCCGAAACTACAGTCACCTTGGGATGGTCCGTATACACAGACCTAAACAGGCCGAATGACGTCATGGTTCTGGTCCGTACACAGTCCTAAACAGGCTGAATGACGTCAGGGGTCCGATCCGTAAGTCATCAAACTCTAAGCAACCGCATGATGACTGAGTGAACCGTGACTGCCCTGCGCACAACGTTCCTGTCATTACGTGAAGTGGTGCACTGAGGTGGATGCGATCGAACACGTCGGTCCCTCGTATCCTCCTGCATCCAACGGTTGTTTGGTTTCGTCCAACACGACTACCGATTTCCCTGAAAGATAATTCATACTCTCGGTAGGCCACTATCCTTCCTCTGTCGAACTCGGATACTTGATCAAACGATGATCGCTGTTTACTACGAGGCATAATTGGTCTTTTTTTTTAAAAATCACAAGAAAAGCAAAATTGCCGAACTTGAAATAGTCGAAAACTCCAAGCCTTAAATAGCGCTTTGAAGTGGCGTCACAGATGCGCGTGATGTGCGTCTGAGCGAAAATTCTAATCATTTGCATACCTCATCTCCGCTAATGCATGTTGTAAATTTCCTGTTATTTGCATGCTTCCTTCAGGGTGTTGCATTTACGGTGGCCAGCAGTGTATTTTATTGTGTAATGTAAATAAAAGTAATATGCTTAACTCCATCAATACTGAAGTCTCATAGCTGAGAAATTAAGAATTATCATGCAAATACAGTACTGAGAGGCTTATAATTTTTATATTATACATGAAATTACATTGAATTCTAAAAGTGTAGCCGTTTCTCAATAAACACGAACGCCGGCTAGTTTTAAAAGTATTTTATTAACAGAGCACACAGGAACGGGTACAAGGAAATATACAGAAATATTAAACATATAACGGAACATTAAACATTCGAATTACAGTCATCTATTATATGATAATCTAACGTCATCGCGGCTGGAGGTCGACTGTCTTAGACTGTTCGTCTTCGCCACTCGGTGGCCTTCAATATTATTCGGTTACGGTTAAATAGTTCTGTTACAAAAGAA
This sequence comes from Stegodyphus mimosarum, assembly GCA_000611955.2. NCBI lineage: Eukaryota > Metazoa > Arthropoda > Arachnida > Araneae > Eresidae > Stegodyphus > Stegodyphus mimosarum. The sequence continues at coordinate 151,085 of KK119221.1, read as the reverse complement.
AATTAGTTAAATAAATATGAAAATGTGATTTCAAAACTAGTAAAACCTCATGAAAAATTATGAATATGGCCGAGGGAAATCTTGAAGAATAAAGATAGCAAAATTTAGCTTACCTTTTGTGCACCCAGCAGCAGCAGTTAAATCTCCGAAACTTCATTGGTGTGAGGGATGTATCCATTAATGATAGGATGCATTAAGCACAAATCATATTTATTCAGCTATAACTAAATAATATAAAGCGACAGATACATTAATGTTTGCATACAAGCACATACGAAAGCTTAAAAAGAAGTAAGGATTAACTGTATCATGGGATGTATTAATTGGGTGTGATTGACGTAGTTGAAATGATTGATGTAGTTGGTATGGTTGATGCACGCGTACCTTGGCATTTCTAGGGTTACCAGAAGTTAAGTTCAAAATAACATTTTCTTCTTCTCAAATGCCTGATTAATTTACGACAATCCCCCCTTTAATCATGCATTTGGGAAATGTTACAAATCAGATTTAGCTCATTTCTTAATTTCAGAAATTTTGGTTTGGGCATAAATATCTGCAATCATGGAATTTGTGTTGCAGTATGTTATCTCGATTGTTTTATTTTCTTCCATTTCTCTTAAAAAGAAATATTTAACATTCATATGCTTTAACCTGGTATTCATTTTTCCCTGTTTTATCAGAGCTATTGTGGACTTATTGTCCTCATATATCTTAATGTGTAATTTTTGAGGTAGATCAAAATCTTTAAGGAGATCTAATATCCATTTGAGCTCTTGAGCAGCAGTAGCTGCAGAAATAAGCTCGGATTCGGTAGATGATAAGGAAACACAATTTTGCCTCTTTGTAGACCAAAATATTGGGCTGTTTCCCAGAAAAAATGAATTTCCACCCGTTGATCGTCTCGTGGTTAAATCAGATGCATAGTCAGCATCAGTATAAGAGGAAAGTGATGGTCAATTTTCAGGCAAATGTCCTTTGTAGAGTTCAGGTATTCAATCACTCTTACAACTGCTTTCCAGTCCTTCTCCTTTGGAGACTCATTTTTCCTGCTTAACAGATTCACTGCTAGGGTAATGTCTGGTCTGGTTAAAGTGGCTATGTATAATAAGGCTCCGATGGCTTACCTATACTTCGTATTATCCACTGATGGAGAGACGTCCTCTTCTTTTGGATAAGAAGTATCCATTGGTGTGTAAGATGGTTTGTGGCTATCTGGACAAAACATCATCTTCAATTTTTCTATTTTTGATTTTTGGCTCAATAGGAACTTGTTTTCATCTCTTTTGATGTTGATTCCTAAGTAGTTTCTGACTTCTCCTAAGTCTTTTGCTTCGAAGAATTCGTTGAGATATTTGATTAGCCTTTTAATTTTTTCTTCGCTTTTGCATGCTATAAGTATATCGTCGACGTAGACAATAATCATTATCGTATCATTTCCATCTTTCTTTAGAAATAAGCATGGGCCTGCTGTACTCTGCGAAAAGTTACTGTTCTTTAATACTTCTCCGACTCTTTTATTCAATGCTCTAGCAGCTTGCTTTAATCCATAAAGAGCTTTTTTCAGTTTGCAAACTTTTTCTTCTTGTCCCGATTGAATTGTACCTTCTGGCTGTTCCATGAATATTTCTTCTTTTAAATTTCCGCGTAGAAATGCTGTAGTGACGTCTACATATCTCACGTGCATTTTACCATATGCTGCGACAGCAAGGAAAGTTCTGATAGTTGTATGTCGAACTACTGGTGCAAAGGTATGATCGTAGTCAGTTCCGAATTTTTGACTATAACCTTTTGCAACTAGTCGCGCCTTGTAACGAATGACTGTTCCATCTTCGTTTTCTTTCAGATTGAAAATCCATCGACATCCAATAGGTTTCTTTCCTACAGGATGCTCAACCAGTTCCCAAGTTTTATGTCGGGATAAGGAATTGATTTCTTCGTCAACTGCGAGTAACCACTTTTCCTTTTCTTCAGAATTCAATTTATCCAAGTCTTTAAAATTCTCTGGTATGATTTTTATTGTGTTTGTTAAGTATCCTAGACGTTCTGGTGGTTTCCCTTTCGTTTTCCTTTCTGATCGTCTTGGCTCAACTTAGGATACAACTTTGTGTTTTTCTGCAGTTTCTTCATCGTTTTCAACATCTTCAGCCTTTGGATGGAGAGAAATTTCAATATTTTCATTCTCTGATAATTCTTCGACAAATTTGACGCTTCTACTGATTATTATTCGATTTTCACCTGTGTAGATTCTGTAACCTTTTGCTCGTTGATCGTAACCGACAAAAATTCCTTCAATCGCTTTCTGGTCTAATTTTTTACGATTTTCCTTATGTACATATGCATAGGCTGTGCAACCAAATTGTTTCATATGAGCTAAATGTAAGTATACGTACACTGAAAGTATACGTTTTGGTATTATAACAGAAAAACTTTATTGTTAAGATGAATTCAGATTTTATTATTCGTATTATGAAAAGAAAGAAATACCTGTCATGTAAACGCCAAAAACCGAAGACAAAATATCCACAGAGTTCATATACCACTGCTGACAAGCATCCTTCACTGTCTGTCTTCTTCAACATCTTTAAAAAGTTGTTATTCTTATATATTTTGCCAGTTACTGTTTATTCTGTTGCCGTTTACCGTTTTCTGAACATTGTCGTGACCACGCGCTTGAAAGCCGTTGTGTTAGAAGTGACTTCAAATTGTATTACTAGATAAATTTTATATTTCCAAAAATATTTATCCTGCGTGGAATATACAGGTTGAGCCAAAAGTTCGTTAAAATTTCAAAAATTCATAAAAAAAGGGAAAAATTATGATAAAGAAGTGCGAAAAAGAAAGGACTCACAAGACTTTTGCAAGAAAAGACTCACAAGGAAGACGGATTATTTAGCAGCAAAACGAAATTTAATTAAAAAGATCACCAGTCGATGGCGTTGACATGCGAGAGATTCAGCTGAATTATGCAAATTAATCTTGCAATAGAAAACCGTGATACACGATGATTTCTCATTCGCTTTCAGAATGTTATCATTACCTGAGCGAGCGTTGTAGTGAAGTTGTTCTATTTAAACGGAGTGTCAGCAATTATTGCGTTTCGATAATTTTGCATGGCGAAAGGCCTGAAGACAAAGACTAGCCCCATACCGTGTTGTGGAATACTGAAGCTTGTCAAACGGTTCGAAGAAACTGGTTCATTGGAGGTTTGGCCACGAAGGGGAAGGCCGTAGTTGGCGAAGGACCGAATTGCTGCTTTGGAAACCACTATGAATGATATAGCGGAAGAATCATCCACGGGGAGCAGCAGTACGCGCATAGTTGGAAGGATATTGAATGTGCCTTACACAGCGAGTCGACGTATCTGCACGGCATATTGCATCTCTATTTCTATTAATTGCAATCACTGCATGAGTTACAACCGGGAGACACAGCTATGATCTATTTGCCGAGTGGGCTATGGCATAAATCGAAAGCCACCCTCAGTACTTATTCAATGTTTTCTGAATGGATGACGCGCATTTCACAATACATAGGGATGTCAATACCCAGAACACTCATACAGGGGCGACGTCAAATTCTCGTGAATACACGATGAAGTCACTACATCTAGCCGAGTTGAGAGTCTGGTGTGGCTTCATCTCATCTTTCATTGTCGAATCATTTTTCTTTGAAGAACCGTGTCCCATATCTGGCTGAAAAACGTGCACAGTAACCGCTGAGCGTTATCTCACTCTTTTCTGTGACAAAGTAGTGCCCACATCAAATCAAAGATGTGCGTTATCTATAATAAGCTTTACGCAGAATGGCGCACGACATGCACTATGCCAATGCAGTAAAACGATTCTTATTAAGTACCTTTGGTGAAGACAGAGTGATCAGTCGAGGTGGCAAGATCGCATAGCCTCCATCATCACTCGACCTCACTCCAATCGATTTCTGGTTCTGGGGCTATTTGAAATCATTTGTGTATCGTTCGTTCTTTTACACATCGGCCAAACTCAAACATTCTGTCTGTCGTAAGGTTTTCGCAATTCATTCCGACATGTTGCATTCAGCTGTAACAGGCGTTGTGAATCGTTTTAATTGTGTCGTTCAATGTTCTGAAGGTCATGTTGAACAATTGTTATTGAAAGAATAAAAGAATGGAGCGTACTCTTGTCCTGTCCATTGTGTTTCGGGTCATCAGCTCCCTCTACCGATGACACTTGAAACTAAAAATATTTTTGCTGCTAAAAACATCCAACATCCTTCTGAGTCCTTTCTTGCAAACCGCACGTCTTTATCGCATTTTCTTCCTTTTTTATTATTTTTAAAATTTTAGCGAATTTTTGGCTGACCCTGTATATCTAGACATAATACCTACTATCGTTTCCTTTTTTAAAAAAATTAGACGCACGAACAGACACTGTGAAGAAACGTATGTTTTTTAATGATAACCATTTTTAAGTCACAGCTTTCTTGCTTCTCACTTGTTTGCACTGTTCTTGGATGTAGTATAGGGAAGTTAAATTGATTTCCGTCTGTAGCCGCATAGCACTTTCTCAGGATGGAATCCCAAGATATAATATTTTTCATTTTTTAGATCTGCTCTTCAAAGCTCTTAAACGGCATTACACAAATTTCGTCATTCGCCAAGTCGTATGACCCTGTGACCGATGATATGTGGATGGATATGAAATCCTCCATCTATAGTAAACCATTGTCGCCACGTTTTTCTGATTCAACTGTACCTTTCGTACTGCATTTCGTAGAATAAAGACCCAGAGGTTGTAGAGCAAAGTCATTCGAAAATTTATTGCGTTTGGTGTAATGAAATTAAGTAATATTCCAAAACATCGCTGCTTAATAATTTGATTTGCCCACAGAAAATACTAGAAACTCCTTCGGAACTAACGAGGTGTGCAAATCAAGATGTTGCCGCAGTTCTAGCGACTTCTATCTCAGAGGTAAGGACCCAAATGCCCAGAATAAACTATTCTCTCCATTAGTACATATTTAGCACTTTTTGAAGGCAGCAAAATGTACATTTACGACTTGTGAAAACGACATACCTGAGGTGTGAATGACCCCATATGATCCACATTCAAACAGGCCAAAATCGCCCGCAGTTTGACGATCTCTTCTTTGCAAACTTCTGAAACCTCAATCTCTTAATGAAAACCAACCCGAATTTTACGATTATCACTTAGGAGATAAAAATTTAGCTCTCTAATCCGTTATTATTTTGGCCATCTAAATCAATGGAAGCAAAGCAACAAATTGCCAAAGAAATGCCATTCCGGCAAAAGAAAGTTTAATCTTCATGAGAAAAATGTTTAAGTCTTTCATTTTATGAGGCACGTGTAGAAGTTAAAACCTTCTTTTTCTTTCATTTACATCAAGAAGGAAATTAACTGCACAGTTTTAATTGACTGAGAAAGGTAAAAATTCTTCATCGGATCTTTATCTCAAGGGTTCATTTAACGAATGCCCTCCTACATCTGCTTGACCATCGTTTTCCAAACGCAGCTGAAAACCCATGTAACTTACCTTTCCGTTGCAGCGAGCTGTTCTAAACATCTGAGAGCCGAGAACTGAGATGAAAAGAACTAAACATTTTAATAAATCCACTACTAGTTTAAATTAACAATTAGTATACTAATTTAAATTTTTGTGAATTATATCTTGAAGCTATAGTTCCATTTCTGATTGCTATCTATAATCGATTTCTAGAGAAGGTTGGTTGATAGAATGATCGATTAAAACAAATTACGCAAGAGCTATTTGTCTAAGGGAGGGACATTGCTGTGACAGCCTAACTAAGAGCTGGTTTTACGTAAGGATTCTGGGAAGAAAGAAGTGCTAGTGATTCTGAGGATTTTTTAAAATTATATTGACAACAAGAGTACTTGTGCATAAGGAATACATTCTATTTCGATAAAAAAGAAAGTTTATGAAGCAGCTCTCAAGTTAGTCTTTAAAAATGGCAAAATGTTGGTTAATGATTAGTTTAAATAGCAGAGAAATGTTGTAAGTGCACTTTCCATTACATAACAAATAGAACTAATGAAACGAAATCCTTTGCAAGTAGAAACTGTTTTTGTAGAGGTCGAAAGTTAGGTCATCCTCTTAAAAGGCATATTCTCAGAAAAATAGCCCGAGTCCATTAGTGCCAATTAAAAATGAAATAAAAATACAAGAAATTATGATATACACTAAAAATTTGTTGTGATATAAAAGGGCCATATCAAAGAATATAAAATTTATGAAAAGAAACCGGGAAAATTTATGAAAAGAAAGGCCGTGCTACCAGGATGATGTTTTTACTAACAGAACAAATAAAAAAATACATTTTGAGGTCACGCTGCAGCTTGCGAAGAATTTTGAGGTTTTAGGAATCTACAATTTTTAATGACGAATCAGAAGTAACCTATCATGGTTGTAATTGGCGAATAATATTTTGGTGAAAACGAACCGAGGACATGCTGATAAAATTATTATTTAACCATGAAATATGATGGTGCAAACATATGATGACATGGGGCTGTTATGCACTGGTAAGAAATCTGAAATTGTAAGGTTTTAGTTTAAACTAAAAAAGTTTTATGTTAATTTCTCTTTCCTGTGAACTCTTATTTCAACTTCCCGTTAGAATGAGCGCGCGTTTCAGCTTTATGCTAATTGAAGTGGAGCCAAGTTTTGTATTTAAAGGTTAGCAAGGAACTTCTCAGTTTGTGATAGAGCTTTTAGTCTGAGATCGCTTCGGCTTATTAGTAGGCTCTCCACCAAATACACTTAAAGAGATAGACACGAAGCTAGTTAGAACATCAGGTTTAGCTGTTTATAGGGTGTCATCTGAGGTCTAGGTATGTCAAGATCTAACTAATGTTAGCCGATCATAGGTGGTAGAGTCGAAGATCCCCGGACAAAAAAGAGAAACCGCAATGGCGGTTCGCTTTTCATCCAACACCGGTCGAGAGCATTGGGGGAAGAATTTAATTTTGCTTGAATGATAATGCGTGTGTGAGAATTTACACGTGTAAGGAAAGAAGTCTGTTACCTAGAACTTAGTGTTATTATGTTATACTAAAATTTCTTTCCTTCCAGATTTTGCTGGAAGGAGTGAAAGGAAAAAAGATAAATACACAAAACAGATGAAGATCTATGTAAAAGTCAAGTTTTCGTCTGTAATCTGCTAAGAAGTTCTATTTTTTCTGCAAAGGTTGGCCTAAGTTAGGAAGAGTTAAATTTTTAGTATTTCTAGAATCGCAAAGTTTCAACATGGTCCGTTTGGACCAGAATAGTTCAACGTTTGCCAATTTTGGCGGGAAGTATGTAAGGTTTTAGTTTAAACTAACAAAGGTTTATGTTAATTTATCTTTCCTGTGAACTCTTATTTCAGCTTCCCAATAGAATGAGCGCGCGTTTCAGCTTTATGCTAATTGAAGTGGAGCCAAGTTTTGTATTTAAAGGTTAGCAAGGAACTTCTTAGTGTGTGAGAGAGCTTTTAGTCTCACATCGCTTCGGCTCTGTTTGACGTTCGCCTGACTAGCTAGTATTTAAGTTCTAATCCTTAGCGCTGTTATTCTAATACTTATTGAAGCAATCTAAGTGCGTTAGTATTAGCCAAATCTTGCTACGCATCATTGATAGCTTAGAATAGAGGCCAACCTCGCGTTTAAAGCTCTGAGAGCAACGACTATTTAATTTACTACTTTATTTTAAATTATTTGATTGTTCAGTTTAGACCCAAGTGCGGTCATTATTTTCTGTTATCCCTTCCGAGTTGGGAAGTGGCTGTAAATAGTGGTTTAGTAAAAGGGTAATTTTAAACCCTTCTTGCGTGCAGTTATTCTACCACTTCCATTGAACATAGCCGTATTCAGCTCCCTGTTCAAGATCAGGACTTTAACACTCTTAAGACCATGTTCGCCAAAAGTATGCACAGAACACTCAGTCCTGACAAAATTAGTAATTGAAAACGAAATGGACGAGAGCATGTGTACTTCAATATTTAGAACAAAATGTGAGTCATCTAAGACGAGTATTACAAAATAAAGCTTAGATAGCCATTTTATTTTTAATCAACTCTTTTAGTCTGGCAAAAGAGGACGAGAAGGAGAAATCTTACGGTTCAGAAGAGAAATCAAATGGATGTTTCCAAAGCAGAAGTCGTAATATTGAAATGGCATCCATGGCAGAAATTTAAAAAGAAGGATAAAAATACTAATCAGGAATATAAAGATTAATGATTATTTTCAAAGCGAATGATTATGACAAAATATGTAAAGACTATCTGTATTAAGGAAAGAAACGGTTAGGAGGACTGCCGTTGGTAGTTTTATACTACCGGTATTTTAATATGTAAAATTATTTATGCTTTTGTTGTGTGTGATTAATAAAAAAAGTTCAGTGAAGCCAATTATGTTGAGTTTCGCGGATTGTTTGGTTTATTTTACGGCTTGTTCAACATGTTACAACGTAGAGTGAGGAAACCAGAAAAACTAGCTTGTTTAAAGCATTCTGTGTGCTTAGCGAAATGGTTTTTCAAATTATTAGTGAGCATCATCAAATTCGTGTTCATATTTATTGACCCTAAACTAGGGATTTGAGAGATAATAAACAAATCTCTAACTACTGATTTACACTGTCCTCTAAGTAAATACTGTTGCTTTAGACTTAAGAAAGTCTAGTTGGTAATTATTAAACAAGCTTAGGATGATGAAGTTTTACCTACAGTAACTTTAGGATGAGCAGATATATCAAATTTGTTTCCACGACGAATTTTACGTTTTTAGGGTAAGGTTTTGTTTTCTGTTAACAAGACAGAAAGTTTATTTAAGGTACGGTGGAAACATATTATTTGTCCTGTTAAATATTCAGGTAATATTTCCGCCTTATTTAGATTATCGAAATGTAATTTGAAATTTTTATTTAATAGTTGTTTGTGTATGCAAACTGAGTTTCTCTGATTCATAAAGCTTAGGAATAATCAGCAGTAAGACTTTAAGAGACAGAGTGGTTAGTTGGAAAAACATTTAGTTGAAGTATATTCTTTGGCACTGAAAAAAGAAAATAGGAGTTTTCTTGACGAGTAGAAGACAGTCGTAAGAGCATTGTCCAAGTGCCTTTATCGCATGATCCTAAAACAAAACATGAACAACGTGAACAAACATGATCCTAAAATTATATTATACATAAAAGATATTTTAACATTTTGCTTATTTAATTTCTGAAGGAAAGGAAAAGGAATTCTTTTTTGTGAGAGGAAGATATGCTCTTGTTTGAATGTTTTCTGTACAGAGTTTTTCAGATAATTGTTTTGCATAGAATAAAACAATATAAATGCACTGAATGTATACTAAAGAATTAGTTATAGTATAGTGCATAGTAAAGTAATTGCATAAGCCATAGGATTTCTATAAATTAATTTTATTGAAAATAGCTATGAAAATCAAGCAGATAGAATATGAGGATATGGGAATTTCTTCCTGGGTATAGTATTAAAATGCACATCCAAATAGCAGCTGAAAGAACCGCAGCTAGACTCCCGACTTCCTTTTAAAAGAATCTAGTACTACAAGAATCATTCCTTCAGGAATTTCCCATTTTATTTACATATAAAAATTCGATTATAGAGCGTAAACTAGGACAAATGAAATCATTTTATTAACGTGACATTTTGAACATTACATGCCTGTCTAGCAAGCGCAGCTTAAAATTTAAGATATATATTGATTTTTCCCTTCACATTTTACATTAAAATACAACGCAGTTACTTACTTTTAGGTTAGAGAGGTAGTATTAAGATAATTTAATTATTTTCTTTGTCAAATAGCTTCAGTATAGTTCAGTCAAGATTATAAAAGTGAGATCACTTTGAATATAAGCCCATTTTACTTCTCTCTAAAAAAATTCAGAAATAACAGACTGTCTTGATGTCTTGATGATGATGTCTTCTTGGAAGACGTTCTAAGGGAAGATGGCTCATATTGAAGTTACACATGACGGACATTAATTAATTCCATGCTGTAAACTCGTTCCCTGACGATTTTCTGCAGAAAAATGTAATAACTGCTGAGGCCGCCTATTGTAAATTTAGCAGGAGCGGACTACGAGGGCTACGATTTTATTCATTTAGCGGTTAGTAGGAAATAAGAACGTTGTCTTATATCCAAACCAAAATGTTATTATCTTTTTCCGTCTAATCGAAGTATGTTTGATATTCTAGTGAGCACTATTTTGCGAAGATACAGGTTTTCTTTGTGTATGAAATATTCAGTATACATTCAGAAAAATAAAGAATTTATTTATTTATTTCATTCTGTGAAAGTTTCTAAGTGCATGAAAATTGTAATGATTAAATTATTTTATAATTTAGAAGCAAAATGACCAATACCAATGTTTTACAGTTTAAATATCTCAAACGCTGAGTTAAATGCGTTAACTAGTAAAGAACTTTTGAGCTTTTAACCTTTTTATCATATTATCGATTAGAAGTTAAAATTGCATAAAGGAAAATGTTTGACGTTTTTGTTAAAATTAAGAGCTTTCTCTAGTATTAGTAGTTCCGCAATGTAATTTTATAAGTAAGCAGTAACTAAACTAATACTATTAAAAACAAATAAGTAAAATTCAACTCTTTTTTCCGACATTTTAAACACAGACTATATGCTTGCAACACGAATAAAGTAGACAAAAAAATAAAAAGATATTCCTATATTTTTAATTTAACAAGAGGTTTATCTAATTTAAGAAGCTAAGTATTGAAGCGGATTTTTGTGAAAGAAATTTTACTATATGGGGATAAAATAATTAAAAGTAATAAAAATTCAATGAATTTCGTAAATGTATTCGGGTAAATAATACGAAAAACTAAGAAGGTGTGATATAAAAGGGAAAATAACAGGATGTATTTTAAAAGTATATTTACGAGGTATAACATGTTTCTATAAAAGAACATCATAGGAAAATGTCACGAATAACGTAGGAGTACCCATAATAAATCTTTTTGTAAAGTAACAAAATTTACTATTAAACTCCTAGGAATAGAAAATAAAAAATTATGAGGATCAAATTAGATGCATAAGATTTCAAACTTAAGAACATTTATTTCATCTGCACCTCAAAGCGTCACACGTGCATATCCCCAAGCATTCAACAACTGACTGCCCTTGCTTATGAGGATCTTAAAAGATAAAATTTGTGCAGTGTATTCAAGTGCTGCCATCTCTTGGCTGTGCTGGGGTTAAATTAGTAGGATATTTTTTTAAAGGCTTTTTCAAATACACTGGTTATCATTAATTAAGGAAAAATCACAAAAATAGCTATAACTCCCTCAAAAATAAGCCAAACCGTGTAAAATTTGAATATGTTGCCAAGTAAGAGTTGCTGAGTAAAACTGCAAAATGCAAATTAGTTGCGCTGCATTCGGAATACGTCATCTGCGAGGAGCATAAAAGTCCATGTTTGAGAGCAAGCCCACATATTTCATTGTTATAGTGACATCAGAAATCTGAGATAGCCAATTCGTAACAATGACCTCCAGGCATTATTTGCCTGCAGAACTACGATGGAGAGCCATTGGGAGACTAGAGGCAGGACAAAGTCAAACAGAAGTGACCAGGTGGCTGAATGTGAATCCTTCTGAGGTTCATAGACTTTGGAGGCAATTTCAAACCACAGATTCGGCATCTAGGAGGTTCATCCAAGGGCGGCCAAATACGGATGCGGCACGCAAATGGTACTACGAGCGCCGAAGACCGATATTTGACATTATGTGCACGCAGGAATAGAACCGCTACTCCGACTCTTCTTAGATGCTCCCTTGCTGCAGCCACCGGAAGGTTGGTTTCAACGTCGACTATGCGTAGAAGGCTTCACGAAAGTAGTCTGTATGCGAGCCGACTCACGTAGACTCACGTTACGCCATAGGACGGGCAGTCTGAGTGCGCACAACAACATATTCACTGGACGCCTGATCAATGGAAGGCTGTTCTCCTTACGGATGAGTCCAGGTTTAGTCTAGAAAGCGATAGTAGGCGTTATTTGATATGGAGTAAACCTGGAACCCATTATCATCCGTCAAACATCCGTGAAAGAGATGTATAGGGAAGAGGCAGTGTCTGTGTTTGGGGTGGCATCTCTTTGGGTAGACGCACAGACCTCCATGTCTTTCCAAGGGGAACCGTGAACGCTCAGGTTTATAGAGATGACATCCTTGATGCTTATGTGCGCCCATATTCCGGGGTAATATCCCGGGATAATCCCATATCCCGGGTAATATTCCATATGCCGGGGTAATATGTGCGCCCATATCCCGGGAAATAGGTGATGCTTTCCTGTTACAGGACGACAACGCAAGACCACACAGGACTCGTATCGTAGGTGATTATTTTCAACAAGAAACAATTATGCGCATGGAGTGGCCAGCTTGATCCCCGGACATTGAATTGGATAGAGCACGTTTGGGATGCTTTAAGGAGACGTCTAACTACTCTCAATTCGCCCCCTTAGACTCTTGCCACACTTGTAACTGCTTTGCAAGAACAATGGCTCTCGCTTCCAATGGAACTGATAGACCGCATAATTGAAAGCATCACACATCGCTGTATGTGCTGTATTGCATCTAGAGGCGATCATATTTCATATTGAAGGTACGTTTCCTATAGCAAACTGACACCTTCGATTTGTTTGCGAAGGTGGTCTGTATGCGAGGCCACCAGCCATTTACGTGCCTTCTCGTCACGCCATAGGAGGGACCGTTTGCAGTGGGTACGACAACATGTCCACTGGACGCCTGATCAATGGAGGGCTGTTCTCTTTGCGGATGAGTCCAGGTTTAGTCTAGAATGCGATAGTAGGCGTTATTTGACATGTTGAGAAGTTGGACTCCGTTATCATCCGTCAAACATCAGTGAAAGAGATGCATACGGAAGAGGCAGTGTCTGTGTTTGGAGAGGCATCTCTTTGGGTGGATGCACAGACCTCCATTCCTTTCCAAGGGGAACCATGAATGCTCAGGTTTATAGAGATAACATCCTTGATGCTTATGTGCACCCATATGCCGGGGCAGTAGGTGATGCTTTCGTGTTACAGGACGACAACGCAAAATCACACAGGGCTCGCATCGTAGATGATTATCTTCAACAGGAAGCAATTATGCGCATGGAGTGGCCAGCTCGATCCGCGGGCTTGAATCCTATCGAGCACGTTTGGGAAGCTTTAGGGAGACGTCTAGCTGCTCTCAATTCTCCACCTTAGACCCTTGCCACACTTGTAACTGCTTTGCAAGAACAATGGCTCTTGCTTCCAATGGAACCGATAGACCGCATAATTGAAAGCGTCACACATCGCTGTATGTGCTGTATTGCATCTAGAGGAGATCATATTTCATATTGAAGGTACGTTTCCTATAGCAAACTGACACCTTCGATTTGTTCATTTTATACATGTGTTAATTTCCACACTACCATAATTGTCCAGTAATTTCTTTTTATGTTATTTGATACATTACTATGTGTTGTACATTTGGATGATAACTAGTGTAGAACAAACCACAACAAAGCATTAAAACCTTAAAAATAAAGAATTTTTGATTGTAAATTGCGAGTAAAAAGTGTCACATTTTTATAAATTAAGAGCAGAATTTGACCGGATAATGTCACTTAGTGCAAGATAGGGAAAGTAAGGTATTTAAAAATTAATGATTTTTAGAGTTAGATTCAGTGAAGTACCAGTTATTAGAAGAGCGAAAAAACAAGAACTGCACGATAATATTCACGTCGAAAGTTCTTTTATTAGAAATTTCTTATTTCGAATGATTTGAATTATGTTATTTGATTATAGCAAAATATACAAAAATGCCTTCTTTTAGTGAAGCAATGCTTTCGTGAAGGACTTTCTAAGAGAAACTGACTCGTATTCACATTACAGGTGAAAAAAAAAATTTCCATGCAGCCATCAAATTTGCTGGAGTGAACATCCAACTTTCAATGGTTTTACTAGTTGTCCCATATGGGCCCATTTCGAAGGAAATGGTTTTGATTAGAGAAACATCATCTCATATTCATCACGAATGGGCTTCTATGAGAGCAAAATTTACTGTTCATTAAAGTCTTTTAAGAGCATTCTATTAAGCTGGCAATATTTCAGGAACCTTATGAACAAACTAGATACCACCATTAAAGAACTTGAGCCCCTATTCTCCGAAAACACATTCCAGTGCAAGTTCAACGTTGTAAATGAAGACATGAGTGCTCTGAATATCAATGCCTCATATTGCATTTTGGAGTTTTAGTTAAAAAACAATAGAGCCAAACAGAACGTTAAGCGCTCAATGTCTTATGTTATATCGTGGGCAATTAACTAATTCTGTACACTGTTGACTGTTTAACTCCATTAAATATAAACGTTCAAATTATACTCATATTTCGAAGCACTAAATGTGCAACATGTTTCGCTAAAAGTGTAACATGTAACAAAATGAATTATGTAAATCAAAATTTCTCACTATGTTTCAGTAAACACACCATCTAAATGACTTAATACCTTTGGTGTATACAAAGACCTTAGCTCGGAAGTCATCTTGATGGAGAAGAGAGTAAAACATAATTCATTAAAGATTTTGAAATCACAGGCATAATTAATGCCAAGACATATGGTATCTAACTTACAATAAATACATGTACGCCGACAATGCATCAGTACATATATTTATTTTTTATTTAACACTGAAACGAACAGAAATGATTTGTGCCACTTTAATCTTCTTTATTGGAAAAAAGTTTCAATAATTTTTTGAGCAACATAACGCAATTTTTAAAACTACATATTAAATTTAGTAATTTTGAGATAGTCAAGAATTATTTGGCTTTCATGCAAATTCATCTTGAGTTATTACTTCCTTTAAACTTATTTTAGCAGAATAATCTTTGGAAACCAGTAACTATTTCTATTATTACATTAAATCTATTATGTGTGTTTCTTATCAAAAACTTTTGCCTTTTCTTGTTATAAAATTTTCTTGTTATTACATTAAATCTATTATGTGTGTTTCTTATCAAAAGGTTTTCCCTTTTCTTGCTATATAAATTTTCAAAGTAAATTATACTTTGCTATTCGGAAGTATGAAAATATAACACTGAAAATTTATACATATCAATATTGCATTTTGTATTATACTAGCATTATTATTAGTATTATTAGAAGTATATTAGAAGATTGAAAGAAAGGAAAATAAGACATAAACTTTCCTAAAATAAAATGAACAAATATACTTCTTATTTGCATTTCACTAGATAATGCAGTAGTGTGCAAAGCTGAACAATAAATTCATTTTTCAACGTACAAACATGAAATTGTTATTGTAGTTATATATGGCTTTATTGGAAGGATCAATACAAACATATAAAACAGCTAACATATAAAGTGTCACACAAGAACAACGATATATAATAAAGAAGAACAAATATTTAAAGTAAGAACCAGAAGAAATGAACATGGAACAAAAACAAAAAGTTAAAAATGTAAACAACAAGGAAAATAACATAAGAGATGCAGGCTTTACAATGAGTTCATGAAAGTTCTGGCATTCCAGTATAGTTTGCTAATCTCACCACATTTTTGAGACTCTTTATCTAGATCTGGGCATATAAGAAAATGCTTTGCATTCATGATGCCCGAATTACAGATTTGGCATATAATAGATGGAAGGATGTCAATTTTATTAAGATGATATGCCATGTAATCGTGGCCTGTTTGCAATCTGAAGTTTGCCACAGCCTCTTTACGGGGTTTTTGACAAAACGTTTTTCAAGTGTCTTGAATGTTAGCCCAGGATTTGCCTGTCGATTTTGCTGCCTGGTCAGATTTAGATTATCCAATAATTTCTCAAAAATATGCTTTTTAAGTGACTCTGGAGGAAGTGATTTGCTGTCTTGTGGCTAAAATATTCCTCTTTTGGCTAGTGAGTCTACCTTTTCGTTACCATCGATACCTACATGTGAAGAGATACATTGAAAAATGACTGTTCTGTTGAATTTATAAGGAAAGTTCAAGGTCTGCCTTATTTTTGAGATAATATGGGTATCTGCGTCATGATTTATAACTACAGCCTGGATGGCTTCTTTGGAATCGACTAGAGTAATTGCTTCAGAGAAACAATCGATCTTTATCTTGAGATTTCTCAGAGCTAGTGAGATTGCAAGGATCTCTGCATCAAAATTCGACATAAAGTGCCCCACAGGAGTACATAGGGAAAAACGTTTGCTCTATACACCGGCCCCAGTGTTGTCTTGTATTTTACAACCATCAGTGTATACGCTAGTCCATTCAGGTTCCGGGTATCAATCATGTAACACACATAATGTGTTTTCTTTTAATATTGTATCAGAAATATTTTTCTTTCTCAAGTCATTAATATTTAGCTGGTATTTGATATCAATATATTCAAGGGAATTAACGATGACCTTGTTTCATTTCATTGATTTGTTTTCATCTATTTCTTATAATAATTTCTTAAAAGCTCCTAGCGGAGACATTTGAGTGTAGGGTTTTACTTATTTAAATCCAATGTTCAATCACAGAACCCCATATACACTAACAAGCGAATAATCGCTTGACTTAAGAAGGGTTAACTACCCTTTATTTCTCAGAATAAATACAATCAACTCCTAACTCGGAGTATACACAAAGCCTCCACCTGGGCTTGAACTTAAATAAATATGAATTTAAAATAAACTAAGTTTTACTAAATCTATCTGAAAGATATAGCCGAAGCTATCAGGTTTCTAAGTAGTTGGCCCCTAAATATTAATTAAATCGGCGAAGCCAAGCAAGGACCTAAAGTATGGCCGAGCGTAGTATCTAGGAGAGACGTAGCCAAATGGCAAACGCGCTAGTCAGGAAAATCAGACTCTCTCTCTCTCTCGAAGTCAGCGAAACATCGACTTAAATAGTACTCTTACTCATCTGCATTCACTGCACTTCTGAAATTACATTCTGGTAGGAAATTGTAAGCTGAAATTAGAATAGATAGGAAAGTTGCATAACTCAGAATAACTGTTAATAAAATTAGGATAAACCTTACATCTTTCCCCACCAAAATTTAACTACTCGGAAGAATAAAGTCTCAAAACGACCTTGTTTAAGGGAGTAAATTCTACAAAACTCTTTCTCATCAAAGTTTTAAATTTGTAGCAAGTTTGCTTTCTTGAATTCATCATCTTTTTATACTTAGATAAAAGTACTTCATACTTTTTCAATAGATTTCAGTGTAATATCCAATATACGTAAAAATGGATCATCAGAATGTTATTGAAACACTTTTTAATAAGTTTGCATAGAGCACGCTGAATTTAATATTAACGCATATTTGACTCAATCTTCAGTTAAATGTAACATAATCTAAAACATTTTAATTAACTAATCAATTAATTAGTGGTCTGCTGGAAAAAGTGGCTTTTTGGACGCAGTTAAAGATGCTCCCGCTTCTGATGATAGAAGTTCTATAAGTAGGTGTTACCTGAGGCTGAAACATAGACATATTTTATATTTATGATTCGTTTTCTATTTTAATAAAGAGAATTCTGAAGGCCAAAAAGAATAATGCTTCCAAAAGTACTGAAATGCCCATCAATATGTTTCCTCAATCTATATTGAAGATAATTTTCATCGGGCTTTTTTACCTTCATAATTTGCGGCCTACAATTTAATTTTTAGAACTTTTATTTCCTCTTATTACATAATATTATACTAAAGAGAAAAAATACTTCATATCGTTTCCTGTCTAATTTTTCTGCTAAACGTTTTCAGCAGATAGTTATTTTCTCATTTTAATTTATCTTGCTAAGTTCCTGGTTCTTTATTTAGAAGATATGCTGTTAAATGACAATCTTTTCCTGGAAAAATTTCTTCGATGGTAATTGATGAAGAAGTCCCAGAAAATTTAATACAGAGAGTTCTTGCTTTTATTAATGCTTTTTAAGGAAATGCATTAAAGTGAAAGCAACGTTTCGTGGTTCTAGTTTAAAGCAGTTTCCTCAGTAAATAAATTTGGTGCACTATAGTTTAGAAGAAATATCAATATTGAAGGTAAAACGCAATTGTATTACAGGTATTGTATTTTAGATATTGTTGCCACAACTGATAGCTAATGAATTCCATTTTGACTTTTAATATTTAAATGAACTATAAGGTAATTCTCCCGCTTATTAGCATGCCATGCCATTCCATTTTGACTTTTAATATTTAAATGAACTATAAGGTAATTCTCCCGCTTATTAGCATGCCATGCCATCGTGGTGTAATGGCCAGCACATTCGACACGTATTTGAGATGTTCGGGTTCCGGCGAGAACATTGCTCATTTTTCATGATTTCTGCTTCAAAATAACCTAATGGCTCTATAGAACACTTAGTTTGATTTCGTGTGAGAAAATTATTGTTTATCCCTGATGTTAAATTAATTCATACTTTAAATCTATGTTGTGGGAAAATTTTAAGCTTAAAATTTATTTTATCAATATTTTGAGAGATTTTATGGCTTTTAAATATGAATAATTTATTTTCAATACATTCCTATAATACATAATTTCTTATAATATATTTCAAGATATACATACTGTTGATCAAAATTAAGAAAATCAAAACACGTTCATTTCAACTTTTTTATTAGAGCGTTGGAATTTAAAAGAATTTTTACAACTTGTACGTTAAATTGTATTTGGTAGTGAGCTTCGAAAATAGTCCAGAATTTGTTAATACATTGCAGAGTGACAAGAATAACTGAAAACAAATTGCAAACTCTCCCGGAATCAAACATGTGATCTTCCTGAATAGCTAACTAATTATGATAACATTTGCATCACCAGAACATATGGGTGAAATGCTTTTCATTCTTAAAAATATTTTGGTTTTCAGTCTAAGCTTTTAATTCCATATATTCCAAACCATCTAAAGGACGACTGAGGTAGGAGAGGATCCCTGCTTGGATAATCCAAGATAGTGATGAATTACTGTTCTCCAGTGCCTTACCTTGAAGTAGTAAGACAGATTAACTGAAGTTTAGGGTGTAAGCTTCTGAAATATCTACTGTTCCCTTCAAGAGAAATTGACATTTCAGTATAGGGCACTGAAACGACGACTATTTTCCACAAAAGCACTCGAGAGGAATTTTTTAATTCTAAGATTTCAAATTATCAAGTTTAATATTCTTGATTTTACTGCTCTGTTTTCCCAGTTGATAACACGGATTTAATATTGCCTGTTTTAGGGATTACAGTTTATTGCGTTGAAGGTCCACTAAGAAAACGATTTTGTTAGTTCTCTAAATTTAAAGCCTGAGGATCTATACAACTAACTCAACTTAACTTTTTACTTTGAAAGAAACGTGTTTCCATTACTTCTTGTTGGTGTAATTTTTCTTTGCAATCAATCTTAGTGAACGAGTTTTACCTGTTTTTCTTAGCACTCTAATTTAATATTGCTTTAGGTTTGAAGAAAAACGTGCCAAATAGTTGCTTCAAACAAATTACTAAAGTTTATTGAAAATCTGTATTAGTATGGTAATTCATAACTTGATTAATTAAGAAACTTTCTCCATTGTTGTTTGTGGGAGAGATATATATTTAGCTATTAGCTTGTTTGAGAACTTTTATAATATGCAGGTTTTTCATTACTATCGAGTAAATTAAACTTTGTCGACACGCGGAGGCTTTTCTTTCGGTCACTAAATCTGTCGGTTACATGTGGTTACGTAATTTCGCTCATCAGTGAATTCGAGCAGGTTTACTTTTAGAAAGAAACGAATTTTCCTTTACGGCTTTTTGCTTTTTTCCACAATCAAAGGATCTGAATGAAGCTTTTTACATTACTGACTATACAAATAATAGGTTTGAAATATCGGTTTCTAGTAAGGGTTAAAAACATTTCTGATTTCTGCTTACAATTCATTTTATTTGTCAAATAACTTTCAGTACTCTAATAGCCTTCAGATAAAAATTCCGATAGTTTTTGTTAGAACAGTATGTCTAGTCTTCCAGAAACGCATCCTAATCATTCAGTAAAACAGTGTCTATGGCTCCTGTCATGGATAGGTTTATTCACCAGTCAGCTGAGCTGCTTTTTAACCTACACGCCTTTTAATTAGATTGTTTTTAAGTTATAACATTGTTGTAAAAATAAGTGATAGCACTGAGTAATTTACTAACTGTGAAAAGGAAAATGTACCTTGTATATTCATTAGTTCACCATATCGCCAGCGTCACTTTTCCTAAATAAATATAAGTAGGAATTTGTTTCTGAATACGCAGTTCTTATTATTAACGCGCTTAATTTGAGTTAAGTCTAGTAAGTCCTAATATAATGTGAAATATGAACTATCTTTTGTGCATTAATTAAGGATGTGGTTGTTTTTAAGCAGCATACTTAGTTTCCTTAAGATATTTCATTAGGAACTGTTGCTTGAATATTTTAGTAGTGTTCGCGAAATTAAGAAATATTGTGATCTAGATATTTTAAACATCTCTGCGTGATGTTTTAAGTTGTTGTGTGACCATTTGCCATAATGTTTGAAATGCATCATCATCAGCATTAATGTTCTAATCTCTTGACTTAATATTAAAATATCCATAAGTCAGATTGCAAGGAATTATCTCCTTCCTCCTTCTTTCTTGTGGTACAAATGATTAGCATGCCGAGACATGAATTGATGATTCAGTGTTAGAATTCTGAAGAGAACACAGGAAAGTTTTTTCATGTGTCTGTCTCCAAAACATAGTCTCTACAAGTTTGTCTATGTTGATTTATTGCAACTGTCTCTCGTTACATACCAAGATGAATTAGCGGAATTTATTCTTTTTTGTTAGCGGTACAATTCTGCTTAATTCGTCGAACGAAAATTAATTTAGACTATATGAATTTTACAATCGGATAACACATTTTCATGTTCTAATACACCAATACAAAATTCTTAAATAGTTGTTTTATAAGATTTCACTATATCATTTACCATATCAATTGTGATGGAGTGCCTTCGGCCGGCTTAAGATAGCCTAAATACTGGCTGAATAAATCTCCTTTTCATCTTGAAATTGACATTGGCGGAAGAATAATGTATTACATCCAAACGTCTAATACACTCACGTTTGTGAAAATTGCAACACCATGAAGGACTTACGCGAGTGAGCTGAAATTTTCAGGAAATGCAAAGTAGCGCATGATATGCAAATGATTAGAATTGCAAATCCGTAGCGCATGCGTATGCTGAGCAGCGCCCTCCGAACGGCTGATGGATCCGAATAAATAGACGGCTGTAGCGAGGCGTGTATGGTTATCGGTGGTTATCTGCTAGTGGTAAACGTTAACTCAATCTGTACTTATGCCTCGTCGACGAAAGAGAGCGAGATTTGAACAACTTACAGAGTTTGAACGAGGGAGAATCATCGGCCTTCGTGAAGCTGGATTGTCGTATCGTGCAGTAGCCTCTCGTGTGCAGCGTAACAGCAGCACAGTGATGCGCGTTTGGAAGCAGTGGACGGACGAGTGTCGGACAACTCGGAAATCCGGGAGTGGACCCCGAAATGTGACGTCAGCTCGCGATGATAGACACCTGGTCCGCATGGCGCGGACGGACCGTACAGCTTCCTCTAGACAATTGGCAGCACTGTGGTCAATAGCTACAGGTGTTTCATTGTGTGCTTCATCAATTCGTAGACGTCTGCTGCAGTGTGGACTGCGCGCACGGACTCCTTTATACAGGATCCCCCTAACGCACGACCATCGCCGCCTGCGGCTACAATGGGCCAATCAGCATAGAGACTGGCGTGCTGATTGGCAGCATGTCGTGTTTTCTGACGAATCCCGCTTTAATTTGTGGTACCATGATGGCCGCATTCGTGTCAGACGCTATGCCGGTGAACGCCACCTTCCGGAGTGCATTATCGAACGCCACAGTGGACGAACACCCGGAGTTATGGTCTGGGGCGCCATAGCATATCATAGACGATCTCAATTGCTACGAATTGTGGGCAATCTGAACAGCAACCGGTATATCCGTGAAGTTCTACAGCCCGAAGCTGTTCCCTTCCTTCAAAGCTTGCCAGGCGCTGTATTTCAACAGGACAATGCCCGCCCTCATACTGCTCGGATTGTTAAATCCTTCTTTGCAGCGCAGCAGGTACAGCTTCTTCCTTGGCCTGCGTGTTCCCCGGATATGTCGCCAATTGAACATGTGTGGGATGTCATTGGTCGGCGTCTTGCTCGTGATCCTCGTCCTGTTGCGTCTGCAGACGAACTTTGGGTACGCGTACAAACGATATGGAATGCTCTTCCTCAGTCAGACATTCAAACTTTGTTTGACTCCATGCCACGTCGTGTAGCAGCACTTATTGCGGCGCGTGGTGGCCACACAAAATACTGATTCTGATCTCTTGTTCTTGTTTGTTTGCTTTGAACATTTAATCATTTATTTGTACCACTACCACTCAACTGTGTATTAAATTGCATTCAATTATGACGATTCCTTCTTGGTGTTGCAATTTTCACAAACGTGAGCGTATATAATAAGTACTCTAATACATATTTTCATGGAAATATTAAGCAACTGAGTAAGAAGGAACTATAATGTTTAACAAAAGCTATTTCTCCAGGGTTGACGTATGCAAACTTTTCTGTTTTGAATATATATATATTTTGATAAAAGAAAATGTACTTATTTTTGTAAGTTGATGTCAAAAGATAAAATGCTTGCTACTTTATATGCATGAGATTAATAAAATACTTTATACTATAAGGTATTTCTCCGGTCTTTTTAGCATGCCTTCGTGTCAGCACACTCGACGCGTATTCGAGAGGTCCGTGGTTCGAGTCCCGGAGACGGCATTGCTCATTTTTCATCTCTCCTGCTTCGAATTAACCTAATATCCCTAAAGTGATGCCAGAACTAAATTTTAAGGTGGTGGATGATGATTCTCCACCACTAGGATTTGGCAACTGGGTCCTCTAACCCCCAGTCGCCCTTTAAAAGAGAGAGTATATAAGGCATTTCTTCCGCCTTCTTCGCATGACTTCGTAGTGTAGTGGTCAGTACGTTCGGGATGTATTCGATAGGTCTGTGGTTCGAGTCCCGGAGAGGGCATTGCTTATTTTTTACATCTCCTGATCTAAAAAAAAATCCTTATGTCTCTATAATATATCTCTGGACCAAAAGTATTAGTTACTAAAATAACGAAAATACAGTTTATAGTTCGAAAGAATTAAAACAGAGTTTCAATGCGGGCGAGCACAACTTCGAGTACGTTACTGAATTTGAGCAGATATGTTTAATGTATTTATTAAAAGCGAAAAAAATTAATTTTGAATTTTTTTTTTTTAGTCATATAATATCAAGATCATATATCCACATCATTGGAAATTCATACGTTACAGAGTGAACGATTAAGTTTAACAGGTTTGCGATTAAGCATGGTGGCCACTTTGATAACGAAGTACTAATTTTTTGGCACTTGTATTTAAACGAGTTTGTTCGCTTATAAAGTTGACTCAAACAGTAAATTTTCAACTCCACGGAAATAAAGAAGCTGTTTAAGAGTAATGTTAGTCTTTGTAAAGATGCAAAAATGTGCAAGTACTTAAAAGCAAATACAAAACATTATTAAAAATTAACATGATTTATTCCACAAAAGATAAAATTACAATAGATGTACGAAATACTAGTACTGATTACGTTATCAACATTTGTCTGAGGAATGTGATCTGATTTCTATATCGTACATATGCTCAACGATTCATAAACTTGGGGCCTTCTGAAGATTTTATAATGCTTCATAAAAATGGCTTCACAAAAAATGTAGCAATATGTTTTCAGGCATTATTCTCTTGAAAGACACCGTGAAGTATTTTTTGACAAATCAACATGCAAGAACTATTAATGCTAGCGAATGTGTGTAACAAGAAATCATCTAAAATTCGTCACATCACTATGCAGGTTTTGCCAGTAGTTGGATCTCTGCAGCCTCCTTTGAGAAGATCTGTTCTCAGTGTTTAAGGGGAGACGTTTTGGATGTAATACATTATTCTTCAGCGAATGTTAATTTCGAGATAAACATGAGATTTAGTCAGCTCAGAATTTAGTATACCTTAAAACGGCCGAAGGCACTCCATCACAGTTGATTTGGTAAATGGGTATAGAGAAATCTTACAAAACGATTATTTTGAAATTTTTTATTTATATTTAGAACATGAAAAATTTGTTTTCAAGCTGTTATACGATTGTAAAATTAATATAGTCTAAAATAATTTTCACTCGACGAATTAAACAGAATCATTTTAGTACAAAATATAATTATTATGCAGATTTAGGTTCCTTTGAAATAGATAAAGATTAAATGTCGAAATGTTGATTAATCTCGCTTGGCCTTTAAATAACATCGCCTTTAAATAAGTCGCTGGACACCAGTAGTTCGGTCCAGAGTTCGAATCCGGCTGGAGGCCTGGTTGTATGAGCATTTGTGTAGCTTTCCTCATGTGTAACGGTCATAGGAGACAATTCCCCTTAAAGAATCCTCCATGAAGTCATTCCTTCCTTTAGGAAGATAAACCTCGAGTGCTTTGCCGTAATCAAATAAAGCAAACCAAGCTATCTTGATAAAACATCTTGTCCAAGCTAAACCTTTAAGTTTTAGTTAATATTCGAAAGAATCAGGACAGTGGTATGTAAATATGGCAGGTGTCAAAATTTTTCTCGGGATGCAAAAATGAAGTTCTGATCATAACGGATAGTAACATTATGAACGTTTAGTAGCTGAAAACCTTAAATTACTCTTACAATAGACTTTTTAAAAATCTACGTATAACATTTTACAAACAGTTCAGCTCTTTTTATTGTTCTTTGCCGAAATTGAGGAGTTAATGATGATGATTTAATTTTGCATTAAACTGTATTGCTCTGTAGATAAGGCTGTTAAAAAGTTTGAATTCTGACTGTTAATTTAATCTACAACATTGACACTTTCCACTGTGGATTGGGAAGTAACTACTTCAAGCTAAGATCTCATCTCCAATATTTTCCATTTTTCCAGTGTTCTCTGAATTCATGCATCCTTTAGGTAGGCAGCTTTTGTTTGCTTTGCCGTAATCAGTTAGCCTAACATAACATAGTTGTAGAAGCAAAAAATTCTAATTATAAGAGTATTAAAATTTGTTTGTTACCCATGTCTGCTGTGGTTCACAATTTATGTTAACCCAGGTTCCTCATCAAACAAATCAGCCAAATTTCTTACTAGCCGTTCCACCTTCACCCTTTCTTCTGGCTTCAACTGCATTAACTCCAGGAGCTGTGGCTGCACTTGGTTTTGCTCCAGCTAATTCATCTCGAGTTGTACTGTGGTTTTCTGAATCTGCCGACTTCAAAAACTCCTTTCCCGAAATTACTGGAGTTCGCAGATTTTTCACAACGAAGGAAACCATATTCTGATGCTCATTTCTTACTTGAACGTTAAATGTGAGTTTCCCTTTTTATGCACACTGTTTGCCTTAGGCAACAATAAATTTTGTTCCTTCAACTTCAAACATTCTGTAGCGCTTAAAATTCCTTCGAAAAATGTTTCAGTCAAAAAACCACTTTGTTCCCCTGTATTCAATAAAGCTTCTGTAGGTGCGTTATTTACTAGCACTTGTACTATTGGCAGATAGTATATATTAAGTAAGAATATATATTATAGTAAGAAGATATTTACTGTTGTTGTATTTAAGTGAATCCTAGAGGGATTTTTCCCACCCGAGATGATTGTAACTTCTGTATTCCAATACCACATATTAGTTTAAATTCTTGTTATCTTCGCTCTCTTTCCTCTGTTGTGAGTTATCTTGGAGGTCGCTACTCCAGCATGAAAATGTTTTCTTAATCTCGAAACGTTTATTGCCGTCAACCCTTGGTCTTCCTTCTGCTACAGATCTAAAAAAATATCATTTGATCTCTGGCCATATCCTGATGTACGCGTACTTTCTGCTAGCTTCCTACTTTCAAACTTCACCGGGAGCTCAAATAAATTCTCAAGCGTGCTAGTTTTTCTCAATTCAAAAATGTCCTAGACTTGTGGCACTAACCTAGGCAGTATAATTTGGATGACTTCTGAAACGTACGTAACAATAAAACAAATTCCATATTCAGGTTTTCAGGTGCCCATGAGCCAAATTGGAAGCTTCTAGATGGAGGACTATGTTATTCACTTCGCAACAACAAAGATAAAGCCTTCTTTTATTATTGCGAATTAAATCATGCTTAATCCATTCTGGAATTCATTCGAGAAAATAAGTGTTTAAGATTTACTTTGCAATTTTAATGTAATATTTTGAGTTTTTATGTATTTTTGCCTTGTCGCGAAGTGAGAACTGAATAAAGTGAATAAAAAATAATGAATCGTCTGTGAAAAACAGTTTCTTTTTTTACTTTCTTGTGTGAAGTAAAAAGGAAGTATTTTAATCGCGAAAAATTTCGGGTTTCATATTTCAACGAAATCATCCATTTTGGCTGCTATCGAATGCAATTTAATGATGTTTTTGTGTAATAGCTAAACGTAAGGACAGAATAAAGGACTCTTTTTTCCCAATAAAATTATAAAACTGAGTTAAAATAGATTATGAAGAGATTTCTAGTAGGGTCTGTGCGTACGTACGTATGCATGTATGTATCTCGCATAACTCAAAAAGGACTAACCTCAGAATTTTGTATGTAGGACTGCTATAACATGTGGATGTGCACATCGCATTTTGGTTGAAATCTGCCGCAGCAAAAGTATATAAATGTAAGTATCCATTCTGTTACTCGGCTTAATGGGCTCAGTTTCTTTATTCTTATATGTTTGTAAATTGTGCCTTTTTTGCTTTAAAAATGACTGAATTATGTTTTTCTTATCTTTCGGTTACGATTTTATGCCTTTAGTTACCTGCATGCATTAGTTGTGGAATTATCAACAATTTAAAATTTTTTAAGTGCGGCTAAGCCTAATGTTTGGTTATGATAGCGGACATATTTGTTTACATTTGATACTTAGCAGAATAGTGGATTTGTTTCCAATCTAGAGAAACTAAGCTTCGCAACAACAAAGTAACGTCTTCTTTTATTATTGCGAATTCAATTATGCTTGATTCATTCTGGAATTACCATTTAAGTTATTAGCTTGTTTTTGTGTATAAATTGTAATTTTAACTGTAAAAATTGCTTTTTAATTGTATAAACTCTGCTTGGTGTTTTTTGTTTTCCTATATCTTTCAATTTTTAATGAAAATATTTGAAATGTTTATGTATTTTTGGCTTACCGCGAAGTAAGGTTTGAATTAATTAGTAGCGCACGCGTATTAGGTAAGCGACGCTGAATCGTATGTGAAAAGCTGTTTCTTTTTTATTTGTTTAATTTCTTTTATACATCGTTTTAGATTTATTATAGTATTTGAATAGAACTTGTGGTAATTCTTCAGATGCTATAATGTTTGCGCAGTCTGAGTTATAAAATGAATGAGATTAATGTTGTTAAGTGAACTTAGTGCCGATAGTGATTTTTAAAGAGTGCATTTATTCTAATGTGCTTTATGCGGTATCGACGAAGTAGATTTAATTCAAAATTCGTTAACTGTTAATTCAACATGTTTAAATGAAATATGTTTAAATGATCTAATTTCATATATCTATATTTCTGATAATCTAATTAATTGATCTATATTTCCCGACAATCTGAACTTTCAATTTCTTTCAAAACAATGGAGACAGGAAACAGAGATAACGAAAAATTGAAGTACATATCGTTAAGAGAAGCGAAAAGAAAATTACATGGTAAAATAACAATATAGAAGGTAATCCATATATTCAGTTTCATTAATATTTTCAAAACTTAAAAGTAGTACCACCCTTTTAGTTACTGATTAAAAGTACTAAAATAAATATTTATTTCTTTTCAGTTGGGACAAAGAAATATACAGTGTCTCACAAAAGTGATGGGACACTTGTGCTTTACAAAAGGAAACTGTAGTAAAATAAATTAAAAAAACACGTAAACATTTTTTGTGGGTATGTTTCATACTTAAATTTAGTAACAATTATTACATAACATACATTTTCTCAAAATATTAAAATATTAATTTAATAAAAATGCATTTGTTTAGAACGGAGCAAAAAATGGCTCACATAAGTGACGGGACACTTACTTTTCCCTCAAATATTTATCCAAAAATTTTACTTTTTAAAAGGTTTTAATATTTTGTTGGATTTCCTTTTACTTTTAAAACATGATTTAATCTTCTTGGGATGGATTCGACTAATTCGTTCGTGATTTCTGGATTGATTTTACCCCATTCTTCTTGAAGCACCGATTTTAATTGTTGTTTTGAAGAAATGGTGTGTTTGCGAATTCTTGATTCCAATTCTTGACAAATATTCTCTATGGGATTTAAGTCTGGAGATTGTGGTGGTGTTTTTATTATTTCAGGACAGTTATACAGCGACACAGTCTAACGTTCAAAACAGTGTGCTTGGGGTCATTGTCCTGGTAGAATTTAAAATGGTTATGAAGGTTCAATTTTCGTGCTGAAGATTTCAAATTTTGATTTAATATGCCAATATACGTTTACTGATCCATTATTCTGTCAATAAAAACAAGATTACCAACTCCAGCAGACGACATACACCCCCATACCATAACTCCTCCTCCACCATGTTTTACTGTTGGCACTAAGTTCTCTTTGCGAAATTCTTCCCTAGGTATTCTCCACACCAAGATTCTACCGTCAGAACCAAATATATTAAATTTGCTCTCATCAGCAAACATAACTTCATTCCAGTAATGAGAATTCTTATTTATGTTGGACTTTGCGAAAGCCAGTCTGAGTTTTCTATTCTTTTCACTTACGAAGAATGTTTTCCTGGCTGCTCTACCGTGATATCCAGTAGATCGAATTACTCTGTTAATCGTCTCAGGATTAACAATTACTCCATATTGTTACGTGCGTACGGGTTCGTTATATATTGAATGCACAAGTCGTTAAAAAGTTAACAAAAATTTATTCTTCCACAACAAATAAATTAAAATGCTGAAATATTTCTTCACAGATCTTCGCACAATATCACAATATCTCAAACGTTTAGCAAAAACTCAGTTCAAAACAGATAAAATAGTTCTATCTTTTCAGTAGTTTCTCTAATAGATTTTCCACGTTCAATATGCAAATTAATAACTAATTTTCGAATTTCAGGCAAAGTTTCTTTTCGTTTAGCATTCATGGCTGCACAGGGATAAAAAACACAAAAATTCCAAAACAGACTGGAGAGAAATAAGGCAGATGATTTTATAAATTATTGCCAATTGCTTTTGAGTAAAAATAAAAACCCCAAAACATATTTTTATTGCTTACTTCAGACGATTTTTGTTGCCTTGTCTAATGGTGTCCCATCACTTATGTGAGCCATTTTTTGCTTCGTTCTAAACAATTGTATTTTTATTAAATTAATATTTTAATATTTTGAGAAAATGTATGTTATGTAATGATTGTTATTAAATTTAAGTATGAAACACACCCATAAAAATTTTTACATGTTTTTTAATTTATTTTATTACAGTTTCCTTTTGTAAAGCACAAGTGTCCCATCACTTTTGTGAGACACTGTATTTCTGCTCTGGTTGATTTTGTGCATGTGAAGCAAGTATTCTTTCTAGAGCAGATAAAAATGAGAAGGAGTGGGGAAAAGAAAAGAATTTTTATATCAGAAAAACTTTAACCTTAGTTCAAAATCTAATACGAATATAAGTCATGCCTACTCGCCTAAAGTTTCCTTTCTTTTTTTTATTTTAAGTTCTCCTACGTTTAGAAGAGAGGAATGTAAAGAGAAAGTAGATTCGCCACTACTTGCATAGTTTAGACGCATCTGGATTCTTGTAGGGGTTTTTACCGAAATTTTTGTGTTCTTCGCTATATTGAATAAATCAATTTACATATTCTAAAAAGCAAAGAAAAAGAAAAGCGATTCATCTTTCTTGAATCTGCAGTTTTTGGATTTACATGTATTATAGCTACATAATTTAGACAAATGCGATTATTTTACACAAGATTGAGAATTCGAGGTTATATACAGAGAGAGTTTTAACGTATATGAGCTTTGAAACGCTTGCCAAAAAAAAAACTGTTGAAGTAAATACATAGAATTCAGCTTTCTATATTTCCATAACATAAGTAAAAGATTGCTATGGGATAAAATTTAAAAAAAGCTTTTTTTATTTTTTATTGTTTTTCTAATCGAGAAAATAATACTTATCATGTAGTATTTGATAAAAATACAGATCCATAAATTTACTTCTCTTCCTGACCAGATTTTCTATAAAAGTTAAGAATACAGAAGAACATGACTAAATTTCATTTGTATTTTGAATATAACTTTGTTTTTATTGTTAAAGTTGTACAAATTTACCTGTTTAACTGAACGCGGTTTGCGAAAAATTGATTCTCGTGAAGGGGTATGTTTTTGCCAAAGAAACAAAAATAGTTAAAATATCTGTCCATAGAGTAGCAAACAAATCACATATTGCATGCAGGTAAATGTTTACAAGCATATCACTCTTATTCTACGTATGTGTCCGCTGTAACCACATATTGCATTTTGAAAGCGTGTTACAACACCATTAACTCGAGTATGAAGCATAGCCGAATGGATGCAAGAGATTTCGTGATAAATGGCGTCCTTTAACTGCACCAAAAAAGATGGGCTATTGCGATACACTCTCTGGACTTGATATAACCCCAGAACCCAAAAATCAATATATGTTATGCGCGGTGAGCGAGGGGTGGGGCACTGTTTTCTACAGTGACGGCTAATTAATCACTTTTCGGTGAAAACTTTCTTGGGAACGTCTTCACTTCGGTTGCAATAAAAAGAGATGATCCATCTCGTATGAACGTCACTATGTCAAGGACATAATGTGTTAGTAATTGCGGTATCACTTTCTCCTGCAGCAATTGCAAGTAGCATTCTTCAGTAACTGAGTAGGTCTTCCAGCCAGCTTTTGCAAAGCGTTCTTCAAAGAACTCGTTGATTTTTCCCTTACAGTGTCAACCTGAGAAATGAGATCGGAAGTAGGGAACTTTGAAAAACTTGGGAGTACCACTACGAAGGCGATGACA
Organism: Stegodyphus mimosarum; assembly: GCA_000611955.2. NCBI lineage: Eukaryota > Metazoa > Arthropoda > Arachnida > Araneae > Eresidae > Stegodyphus > Stegodyphus mimosarum. The sequence goes on along the minus strand of KK119221.1, from coordinate 119,943 downwards.
CAAACTTTCCGCTTCTTCGAAACGTCCTACCAGTGAAGTTAGTCCGGCAAGATTGCTTGGACTTTAACTTTTCTTCCATCGCTTTTGCATCCGAAACCTTCCTAAAGTTTCAATCGGCGATTCTTGACTCATGTAAAACAACCTCACTAATAATACTTTACGAAACCTTCGTAAAGTTTCAGTCGGCGATTCTTGACGCATGTAAAACAACCTCACTAATAATACTTTTATGTACGAGCAAGTAACAGGAAAAATCAAAAATGAGCTGTTAATCGTAAAACCTGCAATTTATAGGACTCTGATTTGCACATTTCTTGTTACTGCGTCTGTTCGGCCCCCTGTATCGACGAAAATTTTAGTTACTTTTTTTTCTTTCTTTTAAAAAATCTCCCTTTATGAGAATAACGCTTTCGCAAACCGAGTTCAATTCTACCGATTTCTTTAATTTTTATGAATTTTAAAAATATTTACAGACTTATGGAACGATCTATATATACATATATATATATATATGTTTAAATTTAACAGTTAATTTTTTACCTCCGATTATCCTGTAGTAAAGGAATAGTAAAATTATTGCATAATAAAACGTGTAGAAGTTACTTGTATAGAAAAAAAGGTATTTATTAGAAGTTTTATAGTGAAATTCTTATTAGAAAACTCAAAGTACTGATTAATACATAGCAAAAGAAATAAATTATTGGTGATCTAATAAAAGAAGGCTGGCTTAGACCATTAAGGTGATAACAAGTATCTATTAATGTATAGCTAATATAATTGGTTCATTTACTATAGGTAGGCATGTTTAAATAATACATGTAAACTAAGTATTGAAGCTGTAATACTTATGATTTGAATGAATGTCTTGAATTAGCTAAATTAATGTTATAAAACTTTTAAGTTTAAGGTACTTCTTCTATATAAAAAAAGAAATCTCTAGATTTGTTAACCGTTACCCAAAGTAACTCTAAAGTACACTGTGAGTTTGCCAGCAGGAAGTTGTAAAATGTGTAAAATTCGTAATTGTTTTTAATATACATAACCGCATATTTTGATCATTAATAAGTGTTAAAGATGCTAGTATTTAGCAACAAGAATCACTATTATGCGCATTAATTTGCAAGATTATAGTTTCGAACGTTAAATAAAACCTTCTTCTGTTGCTGGAGTGAAAATGACGAAGAGAAAAACGTGCTCATAAGATAGCACTAACCAAAAAATTTCGAAAACGTTCCAGTGAAGGAGAGGAAATAAACCCACTGGCACCATGTATTTCCAAAAAACGGAAAAAATTCCGAAATAATTTCTTTAAAAGGTGAAGGTAAAGACGGATCAGAATTCGAATTTCATTAGTCAGAACTGAAACGTTTTAATGTATGTGAAACGTCTTCATGAAATCGGAGTAGTAATTTTGGCTACAGAGAAACGAAAACATGAATTTTTGATCAGCAGTATTGGGCAATGGAGAATTTATGAGTTTCAGTTTTCTGGACACATGTCTCATGTTCTTTAGAACGGAAGTTTAAGATGCTCCTAGATTGGCCAAAGTATGTTAAACCACATTTTGCAAAGGAATAGAGATACTGAAGAATTTTTATTCAGAATGGATTCTTTCTATGTAGAACAATGAACCTGATTGGTGGAATGGAAAACGACATGAAATTTGTAAATACGTGCAATTTTGTAGCTAATCCGTGGAAAGAAAGAAATGATTATTGAATTCTTATAGTCACTCAAAAAGAGGCAATGATTTTATTGTGTTGTGATAAAAAAATTTTAGCTGCTTGGTAAACATTATAGGAGGAGAAAAAGCATTGTAGTTTGCTAAGATCCTCGGAGGAGAAAACCTGGAGTGCACAGAAAATGAAAGAAAAAACTGAATCCGATTTCAGTTTAATGGAACGACAGAATCTGAAGTGTAATAGAAGGCAAACAGATAAAGATTTACGATGCACAGTAGTACTGAAATTAGATATTATTCGCTTATCACTATTAAACGTTTAATTGAATTTGTCATTATGTTTGTATACGTATCAAGATTAAATTAAGTTCTATTACAAAAAAGTTAATTTCAGTCACAAAAAATACATATATGTTCTACCGGAAAATAAAGCAACCTAATTAATCGGAGCTTTAGAGCATCCGAAATGGCTGTATTCCTAGTGCAACCAGGTATTTGAAGTTACATCATTCTTTATTACGTAGCAGACACGAATACAAATATTTCGGTGAAAATACAAAAACTTTTGAGAAATTAGACCATAGATAAGTGTAATATCAAGTAGCAAATAATTTATGCATTTTCCAAAAGCGTAAAAGGTGTCCAGATTTCCTTTTATTCTGTCTTTATTAAAATAACTTTTCTTTCAAAATAAGAAAAAATAAATTACGAAAAAGATTTTAATAATAATTTTAATAACATAATAACCTTCCAAAATTAATTTATCGTATCTGCTTTAAATGCTGTTTATTTAAATTACATATATAATTTCTAATTGCGTAGAAAATAAATTATGACTCCAAAATCAATTTATACTATTTTGATAGGGATTTCATTGAACTATGGGTTATTGCTATAGCGACTGCCTAAAATTCACAGCATATTCCTAATGCATTTTTAACGCGAAAAAATTCTGAAAAGAGCTGTAAAGTTGAAATTATTGCCATGATTTGAAGGTTTAAAAAAATTCGCGGTTCAAAAGAGCGAATAAATATTTCACTATTAATGAAACTTTTACCTTTTAAGATTGAATAGCAAGCTATAATATGGGAAGTTCTGAACCAAGTTTACGAGCATGAAATTAAATTCAAAATGACTCATTTTCCAGATACGAACTCGTTGCTGATTATCAATTAATTGGTATCCATAAATTATGATGCACATAAATAATCAACTACGAAGTTCATTTTATAAGGCACATAAGAAATATCTGCTAACAGCTCTTAAAAAGTTCTTAGTAAATTACGCTCATAAGAGTTTTAAATGAATGTATGATCATTGATCAATTTGTTCGTTGCGAATATTTGGAATTGATCATTAATAACACATGAAATGAATTTGTATGCTAATTATACGAAAACGAAGATGAAATCGACACGTATTTCTTTTTACTTTTGTTTTGAAATAAAAGGAATTAAAAAAATATAATGATACATTGAAGTGAAAGTATATTTATCATTAATTTTTTTAAGATAAGAAAAATTTTTTAATTGTAATGTAGTAATTATTTAGACAGCAAATTCCTTAAATTAACTTTTGTTGATGATATATTTTTGAGTGTTTCTACTTGTGAACATACTATTAATTCAAAAAGTGGTGATAAACGTAACTAAATCTATCATCTCTTTTTGGTAAGCAATATTTGAATAAAAACACGTTAATAACGCAAGTAAATAATATCGGTTTACAAATTTAAGGGAGTTCAAAATAGTTAAATGATTTGTCATTCCCATGCCTTTTCATTTTGTTACCTGTTTACTCTGACTTCATTGCATGAACGAACTGCAATTAATGATTAATACTCTAACATGAGTACAAAGTCATTTACTTAACGTGCAGTTTTCTGTATATTTCACTGAGTGTCGCGGTTTAAATAGTTAACTGCATTTCTACCACCAGTTTCTTCGAAAAATGTCGTACACATTTAATTATTTTATTACACTTTAAAAGAAATCTGAAATACAGTTTTATTTTAAATTTTTGATTATTAATAATCTTGTAATTCAAAATAAAAATTTTAAATTTAATGTGATTTTGATTTTTAAAGTACATTTTTATTCCTTAATAAAAATGCACTGACCTCGAAAAGTTAAAGAACAGCATATTTTTATATCTAATTGGAGAAAACGTAGAAACAAGAAATTTACAGGACATGTTCACTAAACAATTTTTTAATGAATGCGACATAGAATGTTTCTAAAGTTCAACACAAACTTTAATTACAACAAAAAATCCCACTCTTGCCAGAGAAATCCAGTCTTTGAGAAACAGTATATCAGTTTTTTGATGAAAAATGGGGTTGTAACACTACAAAAAGTGGATTACAATAACGAATATGTCCACCCCTAGCTGCAATATATTGGCGGCAGCGACGTTCCATGCTGTCAATTAAGTTGTCGGTCAGTGAAATGAGAAGCAACGACCAGACACGGAGTAATCCTTATACAAGCTCATCTAACAGCATTGGAGGAAGGTATAAAGCAGCAACCTGTCTCCCAGGGTAGTCCCAAAGATGCTCTATCGGATTCAGGTCTGGTTATTGAGCTGGCCGTTCCATATCGTGACTCTAAAGATAGTCTTCAGCAACCCAAGCTTGGTGATGTCGCGCATTGCCGTCCATCAGAAGAAATCCAGGACCAGTAGAAGTGGCATATGGGAGGATATATTAATGAAGGATTTCGTCTCGATATCTCACACCGATTAATGTTTCTCCATGGAACACATGCAGACCAGGGTGACCACCGAGAAAGATCCCAACCCAACCGTTATTCCACTAGCTCTGTAACTGTGTCCTTCCACAATGTGGGACTGGCTGTATATGGCGTGTTGATCTCTCTAGATCAGATGACGACCTGAATCACTTTCCATTGTGAACCTGAACTTTTCTGTGAAGAGAATAGAGGTCCATTGCTGACTGGTCTAGGAGACGTGTTCTCTTGCCCAGCATAAACGGGCACCTCTGTGTCCTCGGGTCAAGGGGACACAAACAACTGGTCGTCTTGCATACAGACCTGTATTGTGCAGGCATCTGCGCACTGCAGTAGCTGAGATTCTTGTTCCTGTTGCCACTAAAGGATCTGCCATGAGCTCTTGTGACATTTCCATTTCCATTTATACCATCGCCCGCTACCTCAATGAATCGGGTAAACGACTTTCCCTGGACATTGATAGACTGTCCTGGATACTGTCCACAAAACTGTAATATTAACTGAAAATCAACACTCGTGACACAAAAATTAAACATTTTGCATTTTTCTTTAACTCCTACATAAGTATTCATTTCTATAAAATAAAATATTGTTTTTGTATATATTTTCTCAAACTTCGTCACTGTCATGCATATGAACTGTGAATTTAAGAGTTACTGACATTTTATAATGGTGAGTTTTGAAAAATGTTGTTCTTAACTTTTGGACGACAGTGTATTATATTAAAGGTAGGCCTCTAACACAAGGATCAACTTCATTTTTCCTAACTTAACTCGGAATATTTAATTTAGTTTAATTTAATCTGTTTCGCATGAATTAAATTTCCTAACCTAATATTATTCTGACAGGCAATGAAATTTCACTGATAATCAAATAATCAAATAGTGAACAAACTATAAAAACAGTACCTGAAATATGCTGACCATACTTTAAAGCTTTTCTTTGAAGTAGAATGGATGTAAAATCTTCCAAGATTTCACTGATTACGATGATTTTTTATCAATCAATATCTTTGGTACGTTAAAATGTGATTTTTTACGTAACAACCATAAATTTAAATTGTAAACAACTTATTTCTTAAGGTATTTGCCCCTTTTCTTTAACCACTTTTATCGTCCGAAAATTGAAAGGGGAAAATTACGCTAACAATTTAATTTTCGAAGGGCGTCGATACTTTAAGAGCATTAAAAAATAAAGTACTCATGGATAAAATATAGATAACTATTACAATATTGTTTCTTCCTTATTCTAATAAGAATAAGTAATAATATTAACATATTGTCTAATAAGATATATATATATATTCCTACTTCCTTGTACTTTGAATCTCATTTAGTCTTTTTGTTGTCTCTGATACTTCTTAGGCCTCAAATCCTCCATAAGGAATTAGATAAGGTCAACGGGAAGCAGATCCAGCGAAATTGCAGATTGAATGTCAGTTCGTGTTTGTTTCATTGTGATGGGTCAGCTCCTGCATTAGAATGGCATAAATCTCAACATTTAGAAAGGAAGAGGTCGACATGACATTCGCAGGTCGTTTGCGAGTGTTTGTCTTTGTTACGAAAAAACAATCACGAAAAAACGAAAACAATCACTATGTAGACAAACCTATTTAAATTTTAGATGAGCTTTCTGCACTGGAGAAGGGGAAAATTACGCGAATATTTAAAAAAATTTAGAACTTGCCACTAATTGGGGGAAAGAAATGAGAGTAAATAAGGTAATAAATAACAATATAACTAAATAGTAAATAATAAAAGAATAACTTAAGGTAATCTAATAAAATAATACTAAATTAATAATAAATAATTTAAATAATGAATAATAAAATGATAAATAATTTAAATAATAAATAA
>KK119221.1:70123-113491 GCA_000611955.2 Stegodyphus mimosarum | reverse complement strand
AAATTCTGTCAATGCAAAACGAGATAAAATATATTGCTAAATACTTTTCTCACACGTATTACAGAAATAATGTTTGCATGAAAGAAGCATATGTCCTGTCATTAATGTTACTTAAAATAAAGGTTGGAATAAGAACAAATAAGCAAAAAGTATTTTGTTTCATGGAAAATATAGTTAATTGATTCTCATCGTAAAAATTTATGATAAAGGTAAAGTGATTATAACAAATATTAAAAAATTTAAAACTCTATGAATATTTCTGTTGAATATATTTCTGTTCATGTTGAATATGTTAAATTTCATTAACTGTGTGGGGATATATTAAAATTAACGAACATTTATTTTTCATGATAGCCTAGTAAAATACATTCCTTACTCTAAAGCATTTCTTCTTCAAAGACTGAATATTTAATAAACAAAAATATGTTAGTTTTTTATGTATTTCAGTCGAAGACGACAATCCAAAACTTAATACAGCTTTAACGCTTTTAAACAGAAGCATTCAATATTTAGATTAAATTCTTTCCTTTTTACGATAGAGCACTGGTCTTCATAAATTTATTAAATTTGCTTTCACAAATCTATTAAATTTGGCTGGTGAAAAAATAAAAGAAGCTGAAAGTTCTATACTGCTGAATCTCAATCTAAACGAAATAATTCGAAATCATCACGAAACGCTTTCCCTGCATATTGCTTCTTCTAACGAAAATCTGATTGTAGCTTCATGTCAAGTTTTGTATTCATAGCCGCTGTAGCGTAACCACAAAGGAGGCACAAAACGACACTAATTTCTAGATAAAAAGTATTATGTTTTATGCTTTTGTGGAAAAACAAAAAGATTTGTTGCCTCTGGTTTTAATATAGCAAAAGGTATACCTGTGGATATGCAAAATATTGCTAGGAAACTCAGTTCATCGAATTTAAAATAACAAATCTCTTTTATACTAAGTGGATTACATCATAGTCTTAACAACAGTGTATCAAAAAGAATGATAATTTATGTACTACCTAATCCTTATTAGAACAGTAGCTGAAGATGCGACATTTAACCATGTGAATAATTCTGTATATCAAAAACGAAATGAAGAAAAATAGTGCTGAGTAATGATGACTTATTGTACTACTGGATTTAATGTAACTTTCATGAGCCAGATTCGATTCAACTCGAACCACTGCAGAACTGAGACAGACTCTAGTTTTTTTGTCAATATTCAGCATGTCTCAGTACCAGTATTACAAATTCGTAGAAAGGTCATGTGCATTATTACGACTCGAAATCGCATAGCAATGCATAGTCGGAAATGACATTTGCATGTGGTAGTGTACTGTAACGCAGCCAACAATTAAGACCTGTTCTAGGCTAAATAAATTTAATGATATATAAAAATATGTACAAAAATTATAGCTATGAAATTTTAAAATACATTTTCTCTAGAACGGAGCGAACGGAGCCCCGAGACCGTCTTCTTCCGCTTTTCGAATTCCAATCTGTTCTCTTATTCCCACCTATAACTGTGGCAAAAAGTCCACTGACTTCCGGTCGAAGTAAGAAGAGGTTTTTCTGGGCCTTTTCTGAGGTCGGCATAAAGTTCTCACTAGTGCGAAAAATTTATGACCAGCCACTAAGGCAGAAGAGTCATATTCCCAAGTTCCTTAAGAAAGAAAGGGATGTTACAGTACACACAGTGTTTGTTACAGTGGTGAAAGACCAGAAATGAAAAGACACAACAAAAGTGAGTACAAGGTTTGATAATAAATATACATTTGCAAAACTAACACAAGTCAAAGAAGGTGATCGAAGTGTTTTCTGTGAGCAGTAATGCGAGCTTCTCATCTCTGGTGCCTCGAATACCGAATATTCTGCAAGTTGTAGGCATGTCTCCGACTTCTCGCCATTTACCGTGATACATGCAACCACTTTCTCCACTTTCATACAGCAGTATCTTCATATGTCTTTAGATGAAATATTCAAGGTATGACAGATATGGAGATCGAGTAACGCAATGTATCGGACAGCTACGTCCAGTCCAAATATAACGTGTATTTTTTTCTCTCAATGCGAGTTGTAGCCACTACCCAGGGCGGAAGTGGAGATATCTTTATTATGGAGACACTTAACAGGTGGGCTACAATTGCCTCCTATAAAGGGAAGGACAAATTACATCTATGCGTTCTCCGAGATTCGAACACGGACCCTTCGGTGTTGTAGTCAGAGTTAGTTACTAACTACTTTCCTATCTAGGTGACTATATGGCATCTAATGCTACCACATTGCATACTGGCTAACTCTGCAACGCATAAGCACTAATTCTACGATGCTGACTGCCGAACGGAAAGACACGGCTTCGAAAAGACATGAATATTTTTAAATGTATAATATTTGGGCGGCAAGGGAGCAATCAAATCATACAGTGAGTAAGAAATCATCTCAAGTGGATCGTAGTAGGCGAAAAGGAATGGGAAATCTTCGGGCCAAGAGTGTTCTGCCTCAAAATTGGGCCGGAGCTGAAAAATTATTACTGTGGTACTATACATGTACAACCTATGGTGAAATTCTGATATCTCGTTCAATTATACGTTTTCCTCTGCGTTCAGGTGTGAATTAAAGTTTCTGCGAGAAGCTGGGATTTACAGCATTAGGAAAGTATTTCTGACCCTGGGTTGCTATGCGATTCTAATCGTCTGAGCCCAACATATTCCTCCTAGAAATTTGCTACAAATGATGCTGAAACCCCTTATATATACATTTTGAAATGTATCTTTCACTTTTTTAGTTCAATGTTTTAGCTCGAATAAAAATGGAAGTTTTACTATGTATTAAATCCTTCTCAACCACTGGAATCAAATTCAATTCACTAATCTGTCAAATTTAATCGTATTCAATCCGCTAGTCTCAGATTTAAATATCGTGGATTTTATATCAAGCACCATCTGTTACATGAAGGCTACGCAAACATTTTTTTAGTGTTGAATTCTTTTAATCAGGCAAAATATTCCTGATGTTTTCGAGAAACATCACTATGTAAAAGCTTAATTTGTCTCGAATTTGAAGCATTAAATTTAGGATTTATGGAACTTACTGAGAATGAAAATTATCCGTTAGTAGTGAATTATAAATAACGAGAAAACAAATTAAAAAATTATAAATAGTGTTAAGAAATTGATTTGCGCAGTTCAGTAAAAATTCATTAATCTGACATTGAAGCAACAATCTGATAATTGGCACACTATCTTTGAATATGTAATTTATCCAAGGGCGCTTTGAGGATATCAGTCGGCAATATTCGAATGCAATCTGAAGAGTGTCCTGGTTTTTTGTATCGGAAAACGTGTAAAGACAGTAATAACCTATAATACGCTTGGTAAAAACTTTGAATGAACGTTGTGACATAAAATTCTGCTGAAGATGGCAAAAATACTGACGATTCTATAAGCCTCTAATCAATCACATTTACAAAGGACAACATTATTAAATGGAATGAAGGTAATAAAGATGAATCAATTGCAGAAAAACTACGGTGGTAAAAGAAATGAACACCGATAATACTAATGCTTGGCATGAAAATTTTAAATTTAATTAAGGCATAAAAACTACCAAAAGTTTAAATTTATTTCCTAAAATTTGAAGAGTTTAATAATCACCAATGAAGTGGAAAACTATGCAATCTTCGTTTCCTCGAAAAAGAAAACATTTTTATTTTTCTTCTTTCTTTTTCTAAAGCAGTTATGAAAGAAAGAAATATTTGAACTTTGTTTGAAAAGGGTTTATGCATTATTAATATCATAACTTCTAAAACACAGAATGATAATTATTAAATTATACGAATTCCATAGTTTTAAGAATGCTTTCATTCGTTAGATGTATATATAAAAATGCTTTGCTTTGCTTTATGTTTTTCATTCTTATAATATGCTAAATACCATTTACAAAATTATTATTTTTACTGAATTATAAAGATGCAGTTTAATAATTCGTCACTACTTAAATCACTGGCATGCTAGATTAACTTGTTTAACTGTAAAATAACTAGGCTATAACACGGTAATACTTATATTAAATAAAACGTATAGCCAACTTATTATTATCAAAAAATAAAATTCTGAAATACTTCTGAGAGCCGACTTAATTTTTATGCTATCATTGGGTCATGACCCTTATTTTGAGAATGTTTGGGAAAAGTAATAGGTACTTTCCATTATTATGTAGGGATTTATATTTATTTTAAATAACCAGTAAAATTTTATTTTAAGTTCCTTTCCTATAAGCCTTCATTCTCCTAAATTGTCAGTGCCAGAATATTTAAATTTTGTAGCGGGCAAGAGGAATATAAATTCTACTAGTGGGGAGAAAACGCTGAAATATTGAGATTTAGAAGGGAAAGTTAAAGAGTCTGGAAAAACTCTGAGCGTGTTGTTCGGCTTAGGAGTTATTGCTGGTTAAACGTGGCGTAATGGCTATTATTTTGCTGCCACTAAACTCATCTACGCGTTGTAGGATACAGGATTGTCTGACCCTTGTAGTTTAATTCTTGTTAATATTACTTGTTAATATCTTCAATTTTCATGTTTAGTTCTACTGTTTCAGTTTCCGCTCAAACAGAGGCGTAGTGTGTTAGCGTCGAGTTGACGCATTGTAAATAATTTAAGGAGTGTAATAAAGAGTAGTTTTGACTCTTCTTCTGTGCAGTCATTATTCTCCAGATTTCACACAAAAGATAGACAGTAGATCTGTACATCTGGCGTCCGAATATTGTACTCGGATTCAATAGCCACTAAGCAGGACGGAAAATCATCCTTACAAGATGCAGAAATAGTAGACTAGATGGTGACAAGCCCATTGGATGGATTTGGCTTCTTAATACACACTATGAGAGCAGCAATTAAACCAGCAGTAGAGTTTGACGGTAAAAACTCCGTCACTTCATTCCTGGAATCCTTTAACACACACTTTCAGTTGTATCTGGTACCCGAAAGAACAAAAGTAGCCATTGCCTTCAGTGCCCTCCGAGGACAGGCGGAGTCTTGGTGGAAAGGAATCCGGAAATTCTTACTCGGGGAAGTCGGCAGCCTAACCTACAATTTTGAAAATTTCAAAGTCTTAAAAGCCTTCCCGATTGTGAAAAATCGTGCGAAACTTGAAGCTACAGCTTTTATCAACGGAAAGTTGAACACCTTACCGAGTTTATCCTGCGTAAAGTCAAACTAGTGAATATGCTATATGGAAGGAAGCACAATAGCGAAGTTATTGGGATTATATTATCACGATTATTACCCTCTGTACAAGATTTCGTAGAGCTGAGAAACTCACGAACGCTGGAAGAATTATTCGAATTAACCGTAAAGTTCCGAAGTCGGCGGATAACGGACAATTCAAGGTTACCTACCCAGAGATACTATCAGCAGTTCTCCCGGCAGCCGGCCGCAGAAAGAAACAAATACTATGGAGGGAAACGTTTTCTAACGACGCCGTCAACGAGCAAGAATGAAAACGGTAAAGGCAAAGACCGCCGGCATACCCAGAAAATGGAGGAAAGAAGATTTTAAACGAATAGAGGGGCCTGAGAGAGTGAGGGTCCAGACCCCCTGTGCATCGCAAAATCCCTCTAAGTTGCATGTAAATACCGTGGCAGTCAAGAATTCCCAACTGCCAGTAATCCATGTTCTTTTAAACGAAGTATCCGTAGAAGCATTCGCGGACATCGGCAAGCAAGAAAATTTTTAAGTTTAAGTATAGAAATTTCCGAAAAATAAGATTGTTTAAAAATAGTAGCACAGAAATCGTTGCTGCGCAAGGGAAAGTTTATGAATGCATCGGGAAGCTATCGCTTAACGTGCAGGTAAAAAATGAAGTTTTGAAAGTTCCATTTTTTATTGTTAAAAATTTGCAAAATAATGGAATTCTAGGTACAAAGTTCCTTAGGGCACCCACCAGCGGCCAAGCGGTAAAGACGCTGAACACTGGTAGTTCGGTCCGAGGTTCGAATCCAGCAAACGGGCTGGCTGCATGGGAGTTTTCGTGGTTTTCCCCATGTGTAACGTGTATACGAGCCACTTTCTCTTAGAAAGTCCTCCACGAAGGCATCCCTTCCTTTAGGCAGATAGCCCTCGTGTGCTTTGCCATAATTGAATAACCTAACCTAACCTAACCTAAGGGCGGCGAACGCTACATTAAACTTTGCGGAAAACTCCATTGTCTTGGATATAGTGCCAAAGGTGGTGGAAGAAGAAAATGTTCCCGAAATATCAATCTCTAGCATATAAGGCAAAGAGCCAAGCTGGAAAAACTCGTAAATAAATTTACTACGTTATTTTCCGAGAAACCAGGGAATACACAAATTGTTACCCATGCGATAGAACTAAAATCAAGTGAACCTTGTATAGCAAAACCTTATCGTTATGATAAGGAAAAAGAATCAATAATAGAACACCACAAAAAACAAATGTTAAGAGATAAAATAATTATTCTTATCAATAGTGAATATGCTAGCCCAGTTGTGCTATGCAGAAAGAGAAATAATTTGCCCCCTTCGGATCGAAAAGCTTATCGTTTGGCCATCGATTTTCGAAAATTTAATAGCATGACTGAATTCCCTATTTACCCTTTACCGGTAATAGAGAAAATAATACGGAAAATTAGGTCTACAAAATTTATGACAAAATTTATTAGAAAATCGGACACTTATTCATCTTTACGCATGCCGTTTGGGCTTTGCGGGGTCCCGTCAACTTTGCAATGCGCTATGGACATCATTCTACGTCACGTCATCGGAAAATCAACTTTGATTTATCTCGATGACACTATTGAACAACACGTGAAAGATCTACACGAAGTTGTTTCATTATTAAAAAAAGCAGGTTTACTACTAATGCCGTAAAATGTAAATTCGCAACTAGAGAATTGCGGTATTTAGGGTACAAAATCTCAGCTAAGGGTACCGAGACTGAGGATTCTAAAATTAAAGCAATAAAAAATTATCCTCCGCCAAATACGGCGAAGAAACTTTCAGCTTTTCTTGACATGTGCTCATATTATCGTTCGTTTATCCAAAATTTCGCCGATATTGTTGAACCTCTAGTTTTAAAACGAAAGAAATCTGAGTTTGCATGGACAATGCAGGCAAACACCGCTTTTGAACAATTGAAAACAGCTCTAATTAATGCCCGAGTGTTAAAATCCCCGGAAGGAGACGAGAACTTTGAAATCGCGGCTGATGCTTCAGATTACGCCGTGGGTGCAGTTTTAACTCAAAAAGGGCCCCCTTGGCATTTTTCAGTAAAATTCTAAGTCAGAGACAAAGGAATTACACAGCGGCAGAAAGTGAAACGTTAGCCTTGTTAATAGCAGTTCAGAAGTTTAGTGTCTGTTTTGGAAAAGCCCTAGTTACAATCTACTCAGATAATGCCGCCGTAGGTAGATTATATTCTGGAAAGAGTTTAACTCCTTAATTAATTAGATGGGCCTTAAAGTTACAAGAATTCACCTTAATAATTAAGCACACTCCAGGAAAGGAAAATACAGTGGCCGATGCCTTGTCAAGAATTAAACTGGGTGAAAATGGTGACCAAATAAAATGTGCTATATTTATTTCTAAAGTTTTAGATTCTCGGGAAACAATTATAGCTGAATTGCTGAAGGACCCAGAATTCGGTAATATCTATGCTTATTTAAATGATCCAGATAATTTTGAACATACAGATCTTGCTGGAATTAGAAATAGGGCGCAAAATTACGAGATCACAGATAATCTGTTGTTCTATACTAAATAGACAAAAGAAAACCATGAGTTTAAACCAGCCATCCCGGCCACCCTACGGTTAAGTATTCTGCAGGAACTTCATGACGCCCTCACAGCCGGACATTTAGGGGTGAGGAAAACTGTGCGTAGAGTACGAGAGGCGGTGTATTTTCCGAAACTACAGAAGGTAGTGACAGCGTATGTCAGGTCAACTTATATTACGTCATTTAATTAACGACGTTAATTATAAGCCCGGGTGGGTATCTGAATAGTATTCGCGCGACGTTTCCTAACTAGATCCTTGGAATAGACCTTCTTAACCCTTTTCTCCGATGCGAGTTTAATGAAAACCGATATCTTTTGGTGATTGCAGACCATTTTTCTAAGTTGGTAGAAATAATTCCCTTAAACGAGCGTCGGCTAAAATAGTCACAAATGCCTTCTTACATAGGTATATTTTAAAATACGATGCACCGCTAAAAGTAATAAGCGATAACGGTAGGCAATTCGTTAGTCAAACTTTTGAAAATTTGTGTAAAGGGCTTGACATACGGCATATGAAAATGGTCCCGTACAGACCACAAGCAAACATCGAGGAAAGAGTTAATAAAAACATTGTTAAAATAATTAGAAGTTATGTTAAAAATTAGCATAAACGCTGGGGGGGCGCGCTGATTAACTAGCCTATGCTTTAAGAACTGCCAAGCATGATGCAACGGGTAAAAATCTCGTTGAATTATTCCTGGGTAGGAAGATTTTGACTCCTTTAGACAAACCTTTTTTGTTTAAGAGCAAGAACCAGAATTTAAACATGCAAATATTCAAAAGCTGATCGATGAAGCTTCGAAAAATTCAGATGTAGCAAGAAAGCGGCAAAGACTTTATTATCAGATTTTAAAGTGGGGGATAAGGAGTTGAAAAAAAGTTCACTTTGTCTAGTGCACAAGAGAATGCCGTATCGAAATTCGCCCATAAATTTGAAGGGCCTTATGTAGTACAGCAGATCGTTGGGCTGTGGTTTACTTAACTAGTCCGAATCAACTAAAGAAATATTATGAACGTAAAGCCTTCGACGTGTTAAATAGTTTCTTACAGGCTTCCGAATCAGAAGAGGCGGCTTCCCCAGGGGCGACTTTGACCCCACTACAACTTCCACCACCCGCGAAGAAGCAAAGAAGAAACCAAATTACAAGGTCTCCGATAAGCAAAAGAATTCTGGTCAAAAGAATCCCTCAACATCTGGAAGATCCTGCAAAGAAAAAATTGAAGGGTGAAAGAAACATCCCAGCTAGAAACAAGGATCGCCGTGTTATAACAAGGTCTCGCAGTAGACAACCCCGGGATATATCAAGAAGGCGGCATACCTAAAGAATAGTACAAACAAGACCACCAGTCGGTAAAATAAAGAAGAAATCTGCTGAAGTTCGAGGCACAGACCAAAAAGGGAAACAACCTAGATTTTGTAAGCAAGCTTCCTCGGCGGCCCATGAATAAAGAACCAGTTTCCCAACTAGTAAAAGGAAAACACACGACACGCCTCCAGTACATCCTAAAAGGCGACTGATTAGCGGTCAAAAGAGGAAAAGTCATTTCCCACCAGCGGACAGGAAGCAGAGACGGAAAATCTCCAATGTGAACCAAATGACTTGGACGCAGTTCTGCAATAGAAGAATGGCTGAATACCAAGCGTCGAAACACAAAGATAAGTGAATTTTTCAATAAATCTTTTCTGTTCTGTAAAGTTGCGTGAAAATGTTTCAAATACGAAGTTACATTATAAAAGGAGGACTAAAGTTATTTTAGTTTTATTTGGCGAAAGCACAAAGTATAGTGTATTGTAGAAATGTAATATGAATGTAACGAACTAGTACTTCGGTTTTGTTTGTCAAAAGACTATTTATGTTAATTGGCCAAAAGATCTGGCCTGATACAAGCAGCTTCGTATTAGTACTTGTTAATGAAAATTTGTTTTTTGGTTCTCATCAAGTAAAATTTTCATTTTATTCTCTATTGTTTAAAAGTATTTGTTTGTAAAAGGTTGAAATATGAGTTGCGTTAAATGCGTTAAAGCAAATGATACTTTTATAAAAGTTGAAAGCTCAAAAGAGCATATATAATAAGTATTTAGTTCTAGAACTTCAAAATGTAAAGTTAATGCGATTAAAATTTAATGTATTGAATTGAGGTCGCTCGAAAGAAATGTTAGCTAAATCAAATCATGCGATTTTTGAGCGAAAGCTTGCATGCGTTTAAGCTGAATGAAGAAAATATTTGGTATGGATGTGTTTTGTAGGATTCTTCACCGACACCCTAGTTAATTAGCTCATGGAGAACCTAGAAATGAATTTAGGGTGTCTAAGAAGGTTGTTATGTGCAAGTCGATGTGTGTTTAGGCGGAGAGTTTGTTCACTGTAACACGTTACATATGCGTTTTCACCACACATTGTGGAGAGCCAAAAGGGGATTAAGTTTAAAATTTAAGCAGGAATAGGAAATGTACAATTGTGACACGAAAAACCGTAATGTTCGGAAAAGCTGAGAAAGCTACGCTAAATGCAAAAAGGTTAAAAACTTAATAAAATATTGTATTGTGAATTTAAGGTGCTACTTATTGTTAGAAACATGTATTCATAAGCATTCCTTGCAGATGACTGGAAGGAGATGATTGAAGGCCAACTAAAAGATGATGAAGGAAGTTCAGCAGAACTATGATAAAAAGATATCTTTGTGTTACAATTTAAATTTTAGTATTTGAATGTAAACGGGGCTTAGGACATGTTAGTTGTAGAATTTATCAGTTTGTAACAGGTCTTTAAGGACCTTTATCTAAGTCTGTTATATTCTGGTATCGAAAAATGTAGGGATTTATATTTATTAAAAAAAACCAGTTAAATTTAATTTTAAGCTCCTTTCCTATAAGCCTTCATTCCCCTAAATTGTCAGTTCCAGAATTTTAAATTTGGTAGCGCGCGTGGGGAATTCAAATTCTACCAGAGGGAAAAAAAGTTTAAATATCGAGTTCTAGAACGAAAAGTTAGAGAATCTGTGAAAACTCTGAGCGTGTTGCAGCGCTAGCTTCGGCTTAGCAGTTATTGCTGGTTAAACATGGCGTAACGGCTATTATTTTGCTGCCACTTAACTCATCTACGCGCTGTAGGACACAGGATTGTCTGAGCCCTGTAGTTTAATTCTACTACTTGTTAGTATCTTCAATTTTCAATTCAAGTTTTTTAGTTCTACTGTTTCAGTTTCCGTCCAAGCAGAGGTGTAGTGTGTTAGTGCATTGTAAATAATTTAAAGAGTATAATAAAGGGTAGTTTTATTCTTCTTCAGTGTAATCACTATTCTCCAGATTTCGCTCAAAAGATAGACAGTAGATGGCTACAACTTTATACGAAGGGAATGTTTCCCTATGAAAGTAAATGTTTGTAGGTGAATGTTTCTTCCATGAAATAACTTCGTTTCCACAATAAAATAGCTTGAAACAATTTGCTGAAATAAGAGCTAAATTTTATTACTTATAGAGCAAATGGTTGGTTTAAATAAGGTAACACAGCACATTTTGCAGTACTTTAAATTTATACAGTCTCACTTCCTTGGGAAACATACACTAAGTCAAGACTCTGTATAAGTCTAGGGAAATTAGGCCATGTCCAGTAACAAAGCAGAAAACATAAGAAGGA
This sequence comes from Stegodyphus mimosarum, assembly GCA_000611955.2. Classification (NCBI taxonomy): domain Eukaryota; kingdom Metazoa; phylum Arthropoda; class Arachnida; order Araneae; family Eresidae; genus Stegodyphus; species Stegodyphus mimosarum. The sequence goes on along the minus strand of KK119221.1, from coordinate 102,072 downwards.
TGTAAAAGACCCTTTTAATAAGAACTCAAATAGCTGAATAGAAATCATTGCGCTTACAGTACCAGCCAGCATTTACGGCGTAACTCAAAACTAAGGAATTGCAAATTAAACTAAGTATAACCAAAAGTATAGTCAAAGTAGCCAAAAGTGGCTAGTAGTAGCCAAAGGTTACATTAAAGTAGCCAAAGGTTACACAGAATGATTAACGCGGCAGTTGGCTCAAACCTATAACGGCGTGGCAAGCACTATTGGCAAGAATCGAGCATCGCCAAAGACAGACTACTATAGTACAATTTCAGCTAATAACGTGTTCTTCAGCATGCGGAACACGCTCTGATTAAACAATCTAAAACTTTTCTTTAAATACTATCGCTTTCTACCTCATCTGAATATGTGTGAACTAAAGTTAGCTTTTAGGTAGGAAAGCGGAAAGAGAGAATGGCAGTAAAGATACTGAAAATAAAATAATTGGTTAGATAAAATAAAAGATTACTTTACAAATTAATTTAAGTTATAAGGGATAAGCACAAAATGTTTCATAATATTCAATAAAAAATTGGAATGATGTATTAAAAGCAAAATTTTATAGTTTATATAAACTTAAAAAGAATAGGTCAAAGTAAATAATCAACATCGTTCTTGCAATAATTAATGAAATCATTCGGGCCGTCAACAAATTTGGTAGATATTTCTATTAGTTTAACGTCAGTAGCAGAGGTTAGAGAACCCATTCTCTAATGCAGCATAAATTGAAATGTTAAATATAAGCCGATGTTTTGACTGGGTTCATTAACCGATCATGCCTGTGAAAATATACAGGAAGAAAATCTCGGTAACGCCTCATTTATTAATTGCTGATTAGCCTGCGGAAATAATTATGCGCTAATTTCTAATAAAGCACTTAATTTTATGATGACCTAGGTTGAAATACAAGAGATTAAAACTAGATTTTTTTCGTCATATTTTAAGAGCTAATATAGGATTAATTTGATTGTTGAGCTACATATCTAACTTCATTTCCATTTGACTTTCAGTTGCACGATGTTAAATAATATTATCCTGCTTCGCACTAACATCTTCCTGGTCAGTGCGGAATGGAAACTGGGTAAACTTTCGGTGAGCTCGGGTTGGAGGTCCGGATAGGTTCGTCACTCATATAACGAGTGGTTTTGTAGAAAACAGGCAGTTAAGGTCTACCAATCCTGAGATATCTCAATAAGTTATTGATTTCTCTCTCCTTTGTGCATGACTTCGTGGTTTAAAAGTAACACACTCGGGGCGTATTCAAAGGTCCAGGTGCGAGTCCTGGCGAGAACATTGCTCAATTTTCACGTCTTCTGTTTCAAAAAATCCTAATAACTCTACAGTGGCGCCTGAATTAAAATGTGGTGCATGATTCTTCACCACCAGGATTTGGCGATTGGATTCTCTAGTCGCCCTTTATAAGGTATTTTTTCCTTCCTTCCTGCATGCCTTCATGGTGTAACGATAGCACACTACGTGCGTATTCGAGAAGTCCAGGTTCGAGAAGTCCAGGACTCATTTTTCACATCTCCTGCTTCAAATAAAACTTAATGAATCCGTTCAATCAATATTGGAAGGAATTTTCGCTTAGGCCTCTAATTTTTAACCGGATTTGAAAAATCAGATCCAGTCCAGTCTTCACACTGATAATCATTTTATTAACATTTTTATTCCACAAAATTAATTGCGTATTTTATAATCCTAAACATAAAATGTTTAATAGGATGTACAAACTCATTCACTTATTTTGCTAACAAGTAGACCAGGTGGTATGTTTATGACAATATTGTTATTTCTTAATAGTAAATTTCTAGTTTTTACACTTTCCTGTTTTCGTTCATTTTCTTTTATATTACTTTTCCAACTTTGAAGTTCAATGCAAATTTGAGTTACGAAGGGATGATTATAAATAGTTCTGATTTTTATGGCTAGTTAAGATTGTAATCTGCTTAAGAGAACTGCTTATCGTTTGGACATTTTGCTGCTTTATTACTAACTATGCTTTTATAGTCGCTTGTAAGCGAGAGTTCGCATCTGAATTTCTACAATTACGACCCATACAGTATAGTGGTTTAGGGAATACCGAAGGGTCCGGCTTCGAATCCCGGAGAAGACAAGGATTTAAAAATTGTCTGTCCCTACATAGGAAGTAACGGTGGCCGCCAATTAGGTGCCTCCACAATAAAATGGCCACCACTTCTGGCCTTAGTACTGGCAAGTGCCCGTAAAAAAGAATTCTGCAATTAGCGTTAAATTATTTTGCAGTGTCTTTATTACTCATAAGAATTTTTTATTTTTAAAATTGTTGTAATGCTATCCTCTTCAAGCTAAATAATGAAGTCTTTTATCTGGACAAAGTTCTGGTGCTATTACATCAAAGCAGCCATCCGGATATCCCACCTGACATTCACAGGCTTTGAAGTAAGGGGAAATTAATTGATCTGGTGAAATAGGTTAATACGTGATGGAGTTTCCAGCATTTAATTCAACGAAGGTGTTTAGAACTTCATTACTTTCTCTCATAACTTCAGAAATCTTATGCAACTAGTGTACCAATTGGTAACATGCAGCTAGTTGCTGCAAAAGATGTCAATTGTAAAAAATGATTCAGGATGTAAGATGTCTTATTATTAACCATGAGCCACGTTTTGTCATACCGAATTTTTACCCACATCTTAAAAAGAGCAGCGTTGAATACTTACACTGTAAAAGCAGTCGCTAGATCTTTCCGAATGATGCGTTTTGAAGAGCATGAAATACGGTATCTTTTCGTTAAAAGGGAAAAAGGGATAGAAAACATGATCCTCTTTTAAGGATCTGTCATTTGACGGAGAACTGACGTAAGACGAATCTTTGAGGATGACTTAGATCTTTACTAGTGTAACGTCGTAACTAATATCGACGTATGACTTTAGATTGCCTTCATGAGGATTTTTCTTTGTTGGCTAGAAAATGTTTTAAACGTGGATAACTGATCCAAAAATTTCCTGACTTTATTATAGCAATTGAAAAATGAACATTAAATTCATAGATTAAACTGCTTTCTTTTGCGCTCCATAATGAAGATATAGTAATGAATAATAATAGAATGAAGATAAGAATGAAGATATATAATAATAATGAAGATATATAATAATAGACCTCCATAATGAAAGTAATCTCGAAATATTCATTTCGGTTTTTAATATCAGTTCTTTATTTTTTTTAATATTATGCAAGTTACAGGTGTTTCTTTGATGGTGGTTGTTAATGCTTGTTGTCCACAGAGATTTTTGTCTTCCAAAATATGTGCATAAAATCAAAGTTCTATCACTTCCATATCTTTAGTTTTCAAACCTTTTTCGTTGTGTTAAAGGTCCAGTTTGCACATTTGTTTCATTTTATTTTACTAGTGTCGCAAAACGCTCAGTTCCATAAATTATAATTCCTTAACAGTAAGTTTCAAGACGAGAATTCGCAATGTTTCACGTGGTAATTTTACACGACTTTGAAGATGCACATTCTCTAAGCCAGTGGTTTCATACTCCCTGTCCGCAGGCCACGTGTAGCCTTCTGAGCAATATTATGCAGCCGTAATTGCGTTTCAATTATGCGTTTGTTGCAATTATGATACTGCGAAAATTTCCAAGAATTTAGTCATTTGAAGTCTGAGTTTGCTTTATTTTCATCACCATTAACAATGAACATGAATAATACATCTGAAAATCTAAAAATGAAGCTAATTATTTTTGAGAATATAGATTTTGTTCATTTTTATTCGCTCTTCTCAAAAAATAAATAATCTCAGTTGCAAATGTTTGCATTAAGAATAATCAATTTATCTGAAGACACATTTACTTGTGAAAAACGTTTCTTCACAGTTGAAAATTAATAAGTAAAGAATCGGACACACCGATGAGCGTGAAGAAAATTTCTAGTAGTTTCTCTTCAAGCCTACAAACGTTATTAGAATCCAAACACCATCACATGTATAGCTGTAGTAAAATATTATAGAAATAAATAAGTTTAAATTATTTACATACAAACATATGTATTTTTTTATGCGTCGAAAAAATTTAATAAATCTAAGAAATAGACTGAGTTACTATTATTTATCCTTAAGCTCTGTCGCAATTCGAAAATTTTCATTGAAAATGTTTTAAGTTTTCGTATTTTTTATTTTTAGTTAAAGTAAGCTATTTAATGATTAATTACACATGCTAAAAGTATTTGAAATAAAATTGAAATTTGAAAATTTAATTTCAGACTGATATTTACTTCAAATACTTTTAGTATTTCAGATTTAATATTCAGCTGCCCATTTATTTGAATTACAATGTGTAATAATTAACAAAAGTGTCTCACAGGTACCAAAATAGATTTCAGATAAAAAATAAATATAAATTTGAGTTTTCCTTTGCAATGCTATTGTTTATGCTTGTTTTGGTAAGTATTTAGTTAGCGACACTTAAAATTTATTTAAAAGTTTTTATTTTGTTAATAATTTTTTTCATTTTGTTAAAAAAACATTTATTTAAAAAAAACTTTTGGCCCATGAACTGTTTTTAGATTGTACATCCGACACGTATGCAATTTGAATTTGAAATCACTGCTACAAGCAAGAGTTCATACGTCGCTGTGTAGTAAAATCACCTTAAAACAGTTACATTTTTAACACTAGTAGCATTAGCGCTTAGCTCCTTATCTCCATTCCATGTCTGTTTCCAAGAATGTTTTCTAATGCACTTTTGTGCCATCTTCCTCTTTCTCAAGTATTTTCTTTTCCTCTACGTATGATTGTGCATGCAGAAAATTTGGTTGCGTAACCTCCAGTTTTCTATGAAAAAGTTAATTTTGTGTGAAGATATTTGCTGGAGTACAAGAAAGGCTTTTATGTTCTACTGAATGGAAATAAAGATGATTGAAATGCGTAGAGGTTTAAGTTTTTATGATCAGGCCATAATTTTATGCGGAGACGAGAGAAGTGTCATCACAAAGTTTTGCCTTACATGCCGAAAGTAGAAATCTTAGTGATAAATCACCTTGAAATTAGGTCTTAGGTTTCAGCCAAACTAACGAATAAAATTTTGGAGTTCGATCTGTTCGACTTATTGGTAGAACTTCTGGGATGCATCCCGGACAACATTCCTGATGACAAGACGGCAAATGTTTCAAGTGATTCGGCCATCCCTCAACGAAAAGGAAGCTCCCGAAACAAACGCCGTTTTAAAAATAAACGCTGTGTTAGAGGGCATTCGATTTTCTCATATTCTTTTCATAAAATGGCAAGCAAGAAAATGTTAAAAAAGTATCAGGGTTGTAATATGAAAAATCTTGGAAAATTCTTAAAACAAGCATGAAGCGAGATATCATATTTTAAACTAGCATTTGTAAAATCTACTGCATTATAACAAACAAGCATCTTTTTCTTTTGCAGGGATCAAGTGCCTTATTTATTCGAATCAGAAAGGTATTGTGAAAACATAATCTAGCGGAAGCGTTTAATTAAAAATGGAAGTACAGTTTGAAGACTCAATTAGATTTCGCTTTGATAATAAAAGCCGACAAAACATTCCATATCGTGTCAGAAAAAGTCAAATATGCTCCAACTAATTCTCGGATTATCTGATGAAAAGAGAAGAGGCGGCTAAGAAACGGGCAAAAGAGGAAATCCTGACGTCACTATGACGTCATCTGGGATGAGGCTTGAGACCGGAGCGAGGGAATACGATCTTTCACAGACAGCATGGCAGCGACCCTGCGCACAGGTGTTACGTCTTGTTGATCAATCATTATTTTTTGGATTATTGTTGCCTCTCTTCCTTAGCTACTTGTTATTCAGAGCGTCAGACTTCAAGTAAGACTGCCTTTCGCAGGTAAGCTTTCTCCGTTTCCATTGCACTAAAGATAAATTTCACATCTCATTTGCCGGAAGATGAAATTTTATTTGTTTTCTCAAGCTGCTACACGTGTTCGCTGTTGATAACCGCATCATTTAAGTAAGCTTCAATAACTTCAGTACAGAATGTTGATTCATGAAGGAAATTAGGAAAGTTTCGAATATAAAAGCTAAATAATTTATACGAACGAATTAAAATAATTTATATGAATAATTAATACGAACGATTTAAAGGAAGATAAATAAAGAAAAAGTAATATTAAATATAAGAAACCTGAAAACTAATTAAGCTTCACGATTAACAAAATATTTGGTCATAAAAATTTCTGTAACACGGATTAAAGGCAATATATGTGAGAAATAAAATTATTTTTAAACCAGTCATATTTACCTAACTGTGACTGCAAATTATTCCAATAATGAAAGTGCAGATCGTAAATATTTAAACAATCAAAATTTATTAAAACAGAAGAATGATATGAATTTAAAAGATAATATTTTTTATCTGGCTGCTTATTGGAATCCCAAAACAACTTTTTATAAAAAATTGATGGCATTGAAAGTAACATTAGCAGTTCTTTCTTCATCTACGAGATAATAACTCGGAATGCCGGAAATCACATTCGTGTTATAACTAGTTAATACTTAGGTTGGCTTTATTATATCTTCTGACTAAGCAAAGTAACTGTTAATGTTTTATGATTGATTACGGAAAAGCAGATTTTGGTATCATGGGATATATAACAATTAGGAAATGTTTAGAAGAATTTAATTTCTGCTTGTCACTATAAACACTACTACGCTATCTGAAAATTAGAAGCACAAACGCGTACAAATATTCATAATTAACAGAAATGCGGACATTTTGTCTGTATATACATAATCCTATGGAAGACACGCATATAAACATCAGATAACAGCCTTGAAGTGTTTAAATTACTGCGTACTACTTTAAAAAAATTTTTTTTAACTGGAAATTGTATAATTATAGTGCTAGATTAATAATAAATAATTGCAATGCTCTTATTAATCTTCCGGCCCTTTTGCCATGTGTAGCTATGCATATGTCTAAGTCAACCAATCTACCTCTAGATATGACTGGTAGATTTATGTGTGAATGCCTATCCAAGTCATCTGATCTCTAGAATTCATGGGTAGATTAAGCACCATAAAATAACCTAGAATTGTCTTCCAAAATGCTGCAACTTTGCGAAACATATATCATGAATGATGCGCTTATTTAAAAAATCATTTTTTTTGTGTTAAACATAAGAAAATAAAATAATGCCATCGAAAGCACTATTTACGCTTCTGAAAAAATACAAAACATACCTTATGAAGGAGTACAGGTTTTTCTTTGCGTGCATAATTTCGTGAGATACAAGAATTTTGCAGCAGGTAAACACCAAGTGACCTAGTAACACGCGCAGACATTTTCTTTCGGAGATTCCATATAAGCACATGCATGTATTGTGTTTATAAGAATTGCAGTGTTTACTAAATTATTCAATTTTTTATGTAGATTTCTTTTTAAGCTTTAAAAGTTATTAAATGATACGAATTATATGGTAATATTTATTGAAATAACTTCGAATGTGCTTATAATTGATCGACGGTATAAATCTCTATAGAGAAAAATGCATAGCAGAGTAATGAAGAGAAGATTTATCTTTGTTATCAAATATACTGCAATAATACGTTCCGATTTATATATTCTTCTGTAGCCATATCGTAAATGGAAGATTTAATTATTCATAAAATGTCAGTTTACATTAGAAAAATCCCAGTTTTATATAAAAAGCTAGAAAACGAATAAAAACGAATCCATTACTTGCTGCTGGTACCTATCTGAGTACAAAAATTTCATTTCTACATAGAAATCTTCCTGTCTAACTAGGTCTTGTTAAAGTAAATTCAGATGTACATTAATAATATTATGTTGAGGTACTTCCAGAACTTAACCGTTATTCATTCAATGAGGCTGAAGAATCTTTTGGTATTAGTAGTCGCTGTTAATAACTTATTATTTTTATATAAAAGAATAGGGGAAAAATCTTTTTGGAATCCAATCAAAAGCTGCTAAATGTCCCGCAATCTCTTTTGAGTACTGTGTATTAAACTCGGCCTCAACAAATAGGTTAATACCAAGACCTTACAATTATGTATAGTGCATGATGGAGTGACTACGGATATCTCAGCGACAGAAACCACGGCATTTAGTTTCTCAAATGATAAAAGTATTCTAATATATATGTATATTTATTGAGAAGTTAATGGTTTGCATTGCTATGCTTAGTATGTTAATAAAATCCTAAACAGTCGTTTATGGATTCTTAATTGCCTTACGCAATTTTCTGAACTATAATATACTATCCGTGAGCTTGTAGAATTCTTATGTATTACACATATGTATTTGTATTGAGTATTTTATAATCTTTTTCTTTGAAAGTGGATAAAAATGTACAGTTATTCTTAAAATTAGAAAACAGTTACATTTATTAAGTTAGATTCCGTTATGTTCCAGTCTACATAGCTAATGATTATGATTAAAGCAATTTAATGAAAAACTACATACGCACGCAGAAAGTTCGCAAAAGTAAATTACATTCCTAAAAGCTAGAAATATCTGAAAATTCTACATATTTCATTGCTTATGATAGAGCTTATAAGAAGGATAAACTTGCCGAAGTAATATAAACGAATGAGTAATTAATTGTTTGATGAATCCAGTCTTTGTGTTTCATTTACACTATAATTTGTACTGCGAAGAGAATATACCGGTTATTGACATGCTGTTATGTATTTCTTCGAAAATATTTACGAAACTTCGGAAACCAATCTGAAAAAATATATATAATTAGGAATCATCAACTATCTAACAAGCAAACTATTATTTATTCTCAAGGTTAATAAACGCACTCCTGACACTTTTAGATAATTTCCGGTCTTTGTTAAGACACAACATCACGAACTGCAAAGCAAAGAAAAAAAATATCTGTATTAAATAAGGAAGGAAGTATGTAATGAAAGTAATGTCGAGTAGCATGAGAATAACACCCTCTTAGGTGGAAAAAAAATAACAGAAACTTTAGAATATTGAAAAAGCAATTACCTTTTCTTTTCTAGTCTAAGAATTCTGTATGAAAATTTTTTTATGAGAAAGGATGATTTTGCTAGCATTCTTGGTATAATCACTGGAAGTAGAAGAGTGGTCTTAAACTAACTTCGTTGATATATGATTACCTAGCCGCCTATTCGCTCAACCAATGGAAACGGTAGTTTACATAATGTTATTTGAAAGTACGATTTGAAGATTGCGGTGATTTAAAACAAGAGAGCTCTCACGGTCAAAGTTACAGTGAAAATATTTTCAAATTTTCGAATAGCAGCACCCACGTTTTTCTATGCAAACTGATCAGCGCACTGAAAAAACATAAATGGCGTTGGAACGATACACGTATGATGAAAATTGCCAACATAAAACATTGTAAAGGATCAATGAACAACGTAAGAAAGGAGATGGGAAAAACGTTTATTGGAATTACAAGTTTTCTACGTATACAAAGTTTCATGATGGAATTATTTCCTGTAACATCGCAGTTTTGTGGCCACTGCGATCGCCCAAATTTCTTTCGATGGATTTCTGGTTCTGGGGTTATCTCAATTCTAGGGTATAGACATCAAATCCACGAGGTTCTTCAGAATTGAAAGTTGCCATAAAAAGTTAAGTTATACAGGTTCCTCTTGTTATGTTATGTTTGTCATTTTTGTCAACCGTCTCCGGCATGCAATGCATTATCGTCTAGAAAGATGATCACGCTGAAAACTTTTAATTCCAATAGTTTTTCTCCTTCTTCTGCAATCTCTTTAAGCTTCATTTAGTTTACAGGTTCAGACTAAAGAAAGGCCGGCACTTGTGCATTCCTGTAGGAATATATCAGGTATCGCTAGGCTTTGCTAACTGTTAATTTTGTGGCCGAGTCTTTAGGAAAAAACCCCGGGGGGGGGTTGTGGAGGTCCGAGAATCTTCCACTATTTTTTGCCTACCACCAATATCTGAATCTGATTTATCTCATCGTATATTTGATTGTCTTTTTGCAGCGCAGACATTATACGATTGCAAACATCCATTCCCTCTCCGAGATTCGGATCCGGGTCCATCGGTATGGCAGCCAGCGCCACTAACCACTACCCCTACTTATAGTAAAATTTCAGGATTGTAAGTAGGGAATCATATTTGGGTCTTAATTAATGCATATTTTACGCTAATTAATTCTGGAATTGCGGACTTAGATTAGTACGCTCAAATTAATTCTCAAAATTTATAAATAACTATAGATACAATTTTAACTAACGCTAGGGGCTATTATATTCTCCTTCTATCAATTTAAGCTGAACCACAAGATTCTTTAATTAATCACGATAGAGTGAATTCCGCTAAGATACCTAAACTGAAGGGCTTTGATCTTGCCGCTTTCAATATATTTTCATCAAAAGTTCAGAAGCAAAATACTTTTAAATAGATCTGAAGGAAAGCATTCATCTTTGTATTAAAAGGCATCTGAACAAGACAAACTGAAACTCTGAGTGTAGTATTTGCAATCAATAATATGCAATCCTTTTCAGGTTTCATAAATTAACAGCAATCAAATGTCTAAAAAGCTTAAGTGCTTGTTCAAATCTATCAAAGATCGACTTATGTTACCTTTAAATCGCATTAAAGTATTAAAAATTTCTATTAGCAACTGTCAGGGAACGAAATTTCAAGTGCAATGTTCGAGTGATGGTAAATAATTTCGTTCTAACTTATTAAACTGTTATGCAAAGGAATTTAAAATCCAATTTTTCTTCCGAGAAAGGAGACAGATTTAACATCAAAGACATTTCAAAAATCGTTTGCTTGATGTCACTTGCTTAGAGCTATTTATTGAAGTCATTTCCTTACGAATTAATTACACTGAAATAAAATAGCGCATAAGATGTTTAGTAAAATTCTCATTTTAGACTGCTTCTTCTAATTCATAATTCAGGAGTTAAGGTATAAATTGGCGGTTTTGCTATTACAAGAAGTAATAACATCAATATGTGTGTTTTTTAGTGCTAAATTTAACACGAAAAAGGAAAATCAAAAGAACTTTCTATTTAATTTCTTTTATTAACAGTAAGCCGATTTTCTCACCAACTGCATAAGCGAGGGTATGGAACTCCTTCAGTATAAGATGCGTGGAAAAAAGAATGAGAGGATTAAACACCAGAGAATAAATTTAAATTGTATATGCATTTTGATAAAATTAAAATAAATTCAATAACACATAAAAAAGAAAAATCTGAAAGGGCTCAGCTTTTAATGGTCGCCCAAAAGGGCTTGTTAAGGTTTTTTACGCTCCCGCTGAGCTCGCAGACTACCAGCTTGCTGTTGCACTCACACTTGCTAACCAATTTCTTTTTGTCTTTTAGCTTTATTACTAACCATCATTTTTTTCGCACTTACATCACACGCAATTCAACACCAAATTACAGAAATTTTGAAAGCAGCATATGTTCCAATTCTCGATGCAGCGTTAAGTGTTGGCATAAAATGTTTTTTATGCCAACACAGTCTTTTTTCAGTTTAGCACATCAATCTTTGGTTTTCATTGTAAGATGTAACGCAAAATGTTTTTTGTCATGTTATTATTAACATTTTGTGCATTCAATTCATTAATTAAATATCCTGTTCTTCGCACTTACGTTACATAAAATTGAACGCAACAGCAAAATCACAAAATATTTAAAAATAGCATATATTTAGAATTTCAGACAGACAGACTCGTGGGATGGAGATGAAAATCCGTTATTCAGAACAGTGTTGCCACTGTTCACTTTCAAATCCTCGAGTCTATTAATCAAAAATTCATTAAAGTTTTACAAAATATCAAATATAAAATGCGGGCTTCCAGTTGCACATGTTCGGGTGGAGGGCTATGTTATTCAAAATTTGATGGCCCTAGGTATCGTCGTTTTTTTACAATATGCGGAACACACATACACACATGCATTTCCTTCATTATTTAATTTCTTTAAAAATAATACACGGCGATGCTATTTAGTAGCAAAAATTTGAAAAGTAATGCAGCTTTTTATAGTAGTTGAAGCAAAATCTCGTTTTTATGGTAATAACCCATTCGAGCAACTCCGTTTTAAGCTAATAATACTAATAAAAAATTAAACAAAGGTGGATCAATTATTTTATTGCTTTATTTTGCAACATAACTCAAATTTTGAGCAGTAAGAAGCATTAAAGATAGCAAAATAATTAATGAAATTAATCACAATCTTCACTGCACACAATGTTTCGGGTAAAAATATTGTTAACCATTTGTAGAGACATTAGGTTATTTTGAAGCAGGAGAGATAAAAAATGAGCAACGCCTTCGTCGGGAATCGAACGACGGAGCTTTCGGCTACGCGTCGAGCATGCTGACCACTACACCACGAAGGCATGCGAAGAAGGCGAGAGAAATACCTTATACATTATTATAGTCTTATGCATAAAGTTCATATAAAACACACATAGAGTGACTTAAACTAAATGTAAACTTCGAAGCAGAAAATTGGCTTTACTTTAATTAAACAGTGATAATAAAGTGCGACATAACAGGTGCTAAATAACAAAACACTCACTTTTTCCAGCTGCATGCAATGAAAAGACCGCATGTAGATAGGGAAAAACTCATCCATGCTTTCATCTTGAGGGAGAAAAGGAGGATAAATAAGAATCCCTTGACATTGATCAGATGAGTGCGTCTATGCCACATATAATTTTGTCTCTTCGTCTTTTCTATCATGAGCTTATCGGATTTTATTTCATAACATTACAAAAAGCAATGCGTATAAATAAAACATAAATCCACTTGAAAATTCACTTCATTAGTACTAAAAATACTTTTGCATTTGCATGGAAAGTAATTGGAAAGACGTTGGACTTACACAATGCTTATGTTTCTAAGAAAATACAAATGAAATTGTTGATGAAGGACTGTAACATTTTCTGTTGAATGTGTAATAGTGTAGCGAAGGTCTTGTAGCTAATAAAAAATGAGTGAATTATTAATTCTTTAACAATTCCTTTTAGCAGACTTAGTATAATAAATAATATTACTTGTATTTATTAAATTTATAAATAAATAAAATAATTTTATTATCCTTCACTATATTAATGCGTTCTTTCGTGGATTGTGTTTTCATGTATTAGAATTTTAGATAGTTATATTAACAATATGGTAATAGTTAAGAAATAACTTCTGGTTATTTATATAATTTTACTTTAATTACTTATATAATTTATATGATTTTACTTAACTATTCCGAAGACGCATAAGTTCGTTAGGAAAATAGAGACAAATTTTCTCTGTGTCATAATATATACATTAATGTTTGCGAAAAATGCAACACCATGAAGGAATTGTCGGAAATGAACGAAATTTATTCCACATACTACTGATGTGGTAAAATTAAATGATTAAATTTACAAAACAAAATAATCAAACGGAAATCAGTGCTCTGTGCGTCCGCCACGATGAGAGATGAGAGCCTGCACAACATCGCGGCATTGAATCATACAGGTTCTTAACATATCCTGGGGAATGGCATTCTATGTGGCTTCGACCTGACGCCAGAGTTCAGTCTTAATGTGTGCTCAACCACCTGAACGAGCGAGTCGTCGACCGATGAAATATCAGACACGCTGAATGGCCGACATATCCGGGGAATAAGCAGGCCATGGTAAGAATGATAAATTTTGTGCCCTAAAGAAGGCTTGTGCAATCTGAGAGACGTGCACGGGCATTATTCTGCTGAAATACAGCTCCCGGAATGCATCGAAGAATGGAGAGGATTTCTGGCTTCACAACTTCTCATATGTAGCGATCACTGTTGAAGTTGCTTGCTTTCTGCGCTAGACGGGATCGATACTTCTACCAAAGAGCTTCCCACACTATGATAGTAGGCGTTTGTATGGTATCACTCTGGATAATAACTGTGGATCACTGTGGGAACAGACGTTCTCTTCTATAACGTCTGATGTATACTCTTCCATCCTTATGCTCCGGATTATAGCTAGATTCATTGGAGAAAACAAGTTGTTGCCACAAGGCATGCCACGGACTGTGTTGCCGTGCCTATTGAAGTCAGAAGTTTCTATGATTCATCGACAAGGGAATCTGCTTAGAGGAACCCTTGGACGCAGTCTTGCTTTGTCTTGACGCAGTTCTACAGATTAATGACACTATGAGAAAAGAGAAGTTATTTCATATTTAAAATCAGGTACATAATGTGTTTCTGATAATATGTGCAGTTGATTTTAACATTTATAATCACTCTCTTGATGTTTATTTTTCCGTTATATGGAAAACCAGGAAAAATAATAAATTCCTTCGAAAATCGTTCTTTAGATTATTTGAAACAGGTTTTAAGATTTTTTTCTTCTCTTTGATGATAATAAATGAATCTTTTTCTTACTGAAGTCTTTTAACACCCAAGTGACAACATTTTTTCCATTTTTGTTCAGGTAAATGCTTCTCATAAAGAATTCTGCGTTTGGCAATGTGTCGTGGTGAAAGACGAAGCACATTCTGTTTTTTCCGCCTTTTAAGATTTAAATCAGCATTAATCGCTTAGTTTACAGTTAACATTGAGTATTTTAACGATTTGCAAATGTCTTTTGATTTGTTGGATTTTTTTAACATTAAAGATCTTGTCATTGCAACGTTCGAAAAATTATATTTTTCTTTGGATATGTATTTAGAACAAGTTTTTCACTTCGAGCCAAACTTTGACGTTTTTTACCTTTGTTGTTGATAATATTACCTATCGTGGCTGTAAAACATAGCCTTCCATCCATCGTTTCTTTAGAAGCGTCATTTTGCATGAAAAGAAAACTATTAGATAGCAGACGATAATTTATATTTTCAAAAATATAGCTGCAATTAAAAAAAGTTTCCAAGCAGACGATTTTTTCTACAGCAAAGCGAAACTGTCTAAAAATGCGAACAATGTCTGTATAATTTAATCAGGTTGTAAACCGAGATCCCCTTAGTGAATATTCGTTCCTCATATCTCTCTCCTTGAGTTTCGGTGTTTTGCTTGAAAACATCAAAGCAGTCATTATAAGAAAAGTAAAGCGTAATTACATTAAAAATTATAAAAATAAACTGCCAAGAACAGTTTTTGATTTATGAATTTTATTGCCAACACCAGCCCTAAATTTGATATTGAATTATTTTGTAAATGTTCCCCAAGACGATATAGAGAAAGCTCCAGAGGCTGGTTGTTTGTGCGAACTTCACAATGAATCCCGTATGAAGCTTGACCACTTGTGTGTGCTCTTTCCTTCTTCTCTCGGGTGAAATGCAGGTCAGTTCTTTGTGATGCACTACGGGGCTGCATTCCCGGTAATGAGACGGTTAACAGACTGAAATGTTCACCATTCCATGACGAATTTTTCAAAGTCATGTGCTCAGCAATTGGAAAAAAAAAGCGTTCTGTAAATAATCCCTTTTTATGTTAGAAACTTTATATACATATTTGCCATTCCAATTTTTGGACACTTGTGTTACGTTACGTTGCGTTAACAAAGCATTTATAATAAATACTGTCTGGAACGTGTAATCATTTTACGAGATATAAAAATCTTCAATATCCACACAGCCTGAAATAGAACTATTTCTGAGAGTATTGCCATTCTATATGGCATAAAATTTTAAATATAAATTTCAAATTATAGCATAATTGGGCAGCAGACAGATTTAAAAACAGTAGTTGTTCTTTATGATTTATATCTTTATTTTATTTATGATTAACATTTGATTAACATTGATGAAATTTATAATATATCTGACTAATAAATTTATTAACATTTGCATTGTTACTGTAATAAATAAATGACGTATCTAACGCCATATAGCACTACTTTACAGAATAATCGTTAGAGAATTGGCTCCAATGAGCTGTTTAAAGACAGTTTTATTTTGTTAGCTTTTACGTAACTTTATAAATTAGGTTATGTATTATTAACTGACAAGTAACGACTCACCAACAGTAAGACACTAGTCGCTTACTACCTCTCACAGTAAAATAGGCTAGAAATTTGAAGTTGGTTAAAATTTATATTAAAAAAAAAAAAAAAAACGAATTTCGCGACAGCTTCGAGCAGACGATTGGATTTCTTTAACAACTTGCTAAAAAAATTCAATTTCACTAATTGTCGAAAATTTTTGGTTTCTAATGTTCTCTTTTATGTTTGTCAATTTGTCGAAATCTCTGGGAAGTTTTGTAACTTTTATACTTATTTCAGTTTTTATTTACGGAATCATTTATAGTTTGTTTTTAAATATTACTTTCAGTTTAGAATATAAAAAGCTGATATTTGGAAAATAAAATAAGCCATATTATTCTGGCTGGAAACAAAATTAATCATTTGGATTTGGAGAAAGGTTGGTACCAGATACTCAAATAATCTACAACAACATGCTGTAAAAATTTAATTACCCGAAGAAAATAAAATTAACCCATTTAGTGGAGCCACTGTATGTAGAAGGAAAATAGAAACTTCCCACTGGTGTAAAAAACTGTCATTACAAGCAAAAATATTTGCGCAACTAATTTTTGAACGGAAATCAATTAATTTTCTCCTGTCGAGAAAATTTGAACAGACAGAATAACAACACTAGGCTGGAAGTTTAATTTCTGTTGCATATGTACTTTGAATTTACATCTGTAAAAAGTAAACTTAGAAATCTTCGAAAGTTTTTCTTGGATCCATGTGGCTTGTTAGGTCAGCAGAACTGCAATTATTGGTATTATCTTGAGCCACATCATATCACGATAATCCGGAAAATACTTAATTGATTAATCTTTCCTGTTTACGTAAAATACGTACTTACTGTAAAGAAAGTAAGGGGATTTTTTTCCGTTCATCTTTCTTGTATCATTTTAATAAAATCTGTGTAATTAAAAATGTAAAATACTTTGCAGTTAAATTCAAAATTCGCTGATTTCCACAAAATTGAATCTTGCAAATATTTTTTAATTGTATATGCCTGCAATCTATTTTTATTGCAAGGAAAATAAAAAAAATTGATTTTTATTTACACAGGTCTTAAAATTAAATTATGTATTTTTATGTTTCTAAAATTAAGCAAAAAATTTACTTTTTGTATGATTTAAACACGGCAAGTAATACATCTATATTCAATCAATGTAAAATAGAGAAATTATTTTTTGTTATCTAAAATCAGAATTAAAAATATAATACATGTTTGTAAAAAGAAATTCTTGATGGCTAAGCAACGACACATGCAGTAAAAGATAGCATCAGGCCTAAATACAGTACTTAATTGCTTTTATATGGATGTTTGAAAGCAACAAATTTAGCAAATATTCTGTAACGACTTGCTTTCCAAAACATACATTCACGTTTGTGAAAATTGCAACACCAAGAAGGAATCGTCATAATTGAATGCAATTTAATACACAGTTGAGTGGTAGTGGTACAAATAAATGATTAAATGTTCAAAGCAAACAAACAAGAACAAGAGATCAGAATCAGTATTTTGTGTGGCCACCACGCGCCGCAATAAGTGCTGCTACACGACGTGGCATGGAGTCAAACAAAGTTTGAATGTCTGACTGAGGAAGAGCATTCCATATCGTTTGTACGCGTACCCAAAGTTCGTCTGCAGACGCAACAGGACGAGGATCACGAGCAAGACGCCGACCAATGACATCCCACACATGTTCAATTGGCGACATATCCGGGGAACACGCAGGCCAAGGAAGAAGCTGTACCTGCTGCGCTGCAAAGAAGGATTTAACAATCCGAGCAGTATGAGGGCGGGCATTGTCCTGTTGAAATACAGCGCCTGGCAAGCTTTGAAGGAAGGGAACAGCTTCGGGCTGTAGAACTTCACGGATATACCGGTTGCTGTTCAGATTGCCCACAATTCGTAGCAATTGAGATCGTCTATGATATGCTATGGCGCCCCAGACCATAACTCCGGGTGTTCGTCCACTGTGGCGTTCGATAATGCACTCCGGAAGGTGGCGTTCACCGGCATAGCGTCTGACACGAATGCGGCCATCATGGTACCACAAATTAAAGCGGGATTCGTCAGAAAACACGACATGCTGCCAATCAGCACGCCAGTCTCTATGCTGATTGGCCCATTGTAGCCGCAGGCGGCGATGGTCGTGCGTTAGGGGGATCCTGTATAAAGGAGTCCGTGCGCGCAGTCCACACTGCAGCAGACGTCTACGAATTGATGAAGCACACAATGAAACACCTGTAGCTATTGACCACAGTGCTGCCAATTGTCTAGAGGAAGCTGTACGGTCCGTCCGCGCCATGCGGACCAGGTGTCTATCATCGCGAGCTGACGTCACATTTCGGGGTCCACTCCCGGATTTCCGAGTTGTCCGACACTCGTCCGTCCACTGCTTCCAAACGCGCATCACTGTGCTGCTGTTACGCTGCACACGAGAGGCTACTGCACGATACGACAATCCAGCTTCACGAAGGCCGATGATTCTCCCTCGTTCAAACTCTGTAAGTTGTTCAAATCTCGCTCTCTTTCGTCGACGAGGCATAAGTACAGATTGAGTTAACGTTTACCACTAGCAGATAACCACCGATAACCATACACGCCTCGCTACAGCCGTCTATTTATTCGGATCCATCAGCCGTTAGGAGGGCGCTGCTCAGCATACGCATGCGCTACGGATTTGCAATTCTAATCATTTGCATATCATGCGCTACTTTGCATTTCCTGAAAATTTCAGCTCACTCGCGTAAGTCCTTCATGGTGTTGCAATTTTCACAAACGTGAGTGTATATATATTTCTCAATTTGTATGGGATACACATAATTGATGTGATGAGAGGCATTAAATGAGAGAAATACATATGTCACTCTTAAAGACTTTTTAGTATATTTTTAATTGTAAATAATATACTATTTGAAATCCTTCTCTTCATTTTTTTAATTATTGCAAATAAACATGTTTTATGAATTTATCTAAATTGCTTTAATTATTTCGAAAATATATCTACTATAATATTTTTTCTTTTAATATTGTTAAATAATAAAACTAAATTAAATTGATAAATAATAATAAAGTAAAAATAAAAATAATATTAGAATTAAATAATTAAATTAATATTTAAATGAACCAAAAATAAATAAAAATAAACGAACAGCAAGGTTGCAAGGTTATCCGACTACAATTAAGCCTCATTTACTCCGGATAATCTAGACTGTAAAGTATTTTACTTTAAATTTTGCACAGTGGTAATCGTGTAGAAAGCTAGATTTTTTTATAAAGCCTCCCCAACCGTATAGAATGTATTTTCACAAAATTCTATATTTTATTTTAAGAAAATTTACAGAACCTGTGGCATAGACAGGAGATATAAATGGACAATATTTGAAGACATTTATCTGACAGGTTAGATCAGTGATTTTCAACCACTGTGCCACGGCACTTTTATGTGCCGCCAAATTTTAGAAAATTTAGTAAAAGTTATAATGGGTTTAATCCTAGTATACGGTACATATGAGAATTATTGAAATTCGGCTTTTAAGACATTAATAAGCGTGCCAATTGTGGTATCTAAACCAATTTTGGTGCTCTGGAGGAGAGCTCAATTCGGAGTATTTTCGCGCATGTTCAGTATATAATATAAATTGAGAAGTTTTTGATTGGAGCAGATGGGAGATTAGCTTACATATCAGACATTTTAGTTATTTCTAATAACATAAATTCAAGTGTGCAAGGGCGGAAAGAAAATATATTAAACTCAACAGATAAACTGGTGGGATTCCGAAAACAAATAACTTTATGGAAGAATAAGGCTCAGGAAGGCAATTTGGAAAAGTTTGAGTCAGTCCCAAAAGATTTTACTAAAACTATTCGCAAAATTGTTACTGAGCATTTGACAACATTAGAGGAGAGAATTATTCATTATTTCCCAAATTTAGATGTAAAAAATTTTGATGGGGTTCGTAATCCATTTGTGATAACGAATACTTCTGTATTTGAATTAACTTTGAATGAAGAGGAAGTACTAATTTCGCTTTCTAATAACCGAGACTGAATTTTAAAAGAATCAGTTAATTCATTTTGGATTAACATTTGATGCGATGATCCCATGATGGCCAAAAAAGCTTGAAAAATATTATTACAATTTTCTACATATTATTTGTGTGAATCCAGATTTTCAGAATTAACCAACATAAAAATTAATAAATGATCAAGACTGTTAAATGTAGAAGACGATATGAGAGTAGCATTGTCATTTTTACGATCACAAAATATAAATGAAATTATCAAAAAACATCAAACTCAAATTTCTCATTAAATGTATTCTTATTATTAACTTGTAATTAATCCCTTAATAAAGGTACTGCTATTTTTGTAGTACATATTATTTTATTTTACATTCAAAATTATTATCCTAAACTATTTTACTCAGTGTATTATAGGTAAGTAAAAAACATTTAAACTTACCTTTATCTTTGTGTGCCACCAAATTTTGAAATCGTTGAAAGTGTACCGCGACAGAGAAAGTTCGAGAATCACTGGGTTAAATATTTATTAGCATTTATTTCTTTTGCAGAATTTCAGATTGCTTTATTCGCGGACACTGTGTGCTTCTTGGATTTTACTGTCTAAATTTAAGAGAACATTTTGATCTAAAGATGGTGTTTAATCTCTCTAACTTGCCGTGTTTATGGTAATGTGTATGGTAGTGGTATTGCATTACATACATGTTACGCTCACTCAAGATCTAAAGCTGCTGTACAAAATAAGCCCCAAAAGAGATGAGAAGTGTTCCTGTGATATAAGTTTTATGACTGAGCCCCGATCTCAAGAAGCTTCATTTTGCCAATAACTAGAGTTCTGCCAAAGAAGATGTGTGTGAATATACATGTTCGAATGTACATGTTCGAATTTACATGTTCGAATAAATTAGAAGAAATGTTTATATTTCTGTGTCTGAGCAAGCATACTTTTCTTCTGATTTTTATGCTTCACTTCCGGTTACCAGTTAACAATAATCATAAACCAAACTTCTGTTCTGAAAATGTGGAACAAATCTGTATCAGTAACAATAGCTCCTACTGTATTAACGTTCTTTCAAAGAAATCTAAGTAAAGTTTAAAGAAAAATCCAGCATGAGAAACACAAATGGGATTTATAGTTCTGTAAAAATAATCTCTAGTCTGCTTGTATTTAGAATGGGCTATTCAAAACACTACTCTTCTCGTTGTGCGTGGAAGAGAAAAGAAAGTTGAAAACCATTGCACTACAAAACATAATCCCAAAGAAGAATCATTGACACCATGAAAATTTAATGCCATCAATAGAAGACATACGAATACTGAAAACTATACCTTCCTCCGCTATACAACAGAAACTCACTGAGGAAGTTTTTACGGTCAATCGATACCAAGGATTCACATACTTAAGAAACAAATTCCCTAACTTACTAAAATCATAGAATATTCTTCACTGGAGCTGTAGACTAGGAATTATTTCTGGATCAGACTTCGATCGGCAGTTGACATCTGAATAAGTTGCATGTTGATCTTCAAAAATATTTAGAAACATATCAAGGGAAAATGCAGGAAAGAGACCATTAAACACAGAGATGATTGTTTGATGTCATACAAAGCGAGGTGTTGCAAAACGTCATTAAAATTTGGCTTTTAGCATTTCGATACAGATATCTGGCCTTGAAAACCATGTGTAGCGAACAATAAGAATGGTAAGCGTTTTTTATCATGAAATATTTAATGCTGAAAACCGATATCAACGCCGTTGAAGCAGCAGTACGCCTTGCAACTCACCCTGTGGCAATGAAAGGTTATGTTCCTCATGCGAGCTGCAGTAGAAGGCCATATACATCCACATTCTAGTTGATTCTCCGTCTTCGACATGCATAAAAATTTATATATATTCCTGAATATTTACCAATGTGTCACAAATTTATAATTACATATTTTAAAAAATAATCTCACTACATATCTGAATTTAGTAGCAAAAAGACTGCTGGATTAACATACGTATTTTGATTCTTAGATACAAATACTGCAAAAATATAAAAAGCATTGAATAAAAATTAAAAAAAATTGTCCTCTAGCAATCTAAGTCTACTATATCTTTTAGTAGACAACAAAATCAAAATTAAATTCTTATATCGGAACTTAAATCTTGTTTAAAGTTTTACCGAAGGAAAAATTATAATATTTTAAAGCAATTTATTTCTTCGAAAATCTCTCATCCGTTTAAGGGGCATAAATTCAATGAAGATCTTGAATCCTGTGTAGACGAAGTTTTTTAAATTGATACATTACACATTACTTTTTTTAAAGAAAACTTAAAATTAATTTATCTTTCATAGAAAAGAAAAAAACTATTGACAATACAAGGATAAAAAATTGATTGCATTTTAAAAATTTAAAACATAAAACAGTATGGAAATTTCATAATAACTGCACATTCTTCAACGTGATTTATAATACCAAACAAATTTTAATGAATCAGAAATATGAGATTACTCAAACTGAAGCATTCCCTACCAGTATCATCAACAAAACAGAATAATTCATAACCTACCATGGGTTCAAATTGCTTTACTCAAATCAAATATATCTACATGGAAATTTTTGGTTTTTTTAAAATCAAGCTGTTTTAGCACTGTGTTCTACGCTTGAATGCAGCCCCTTCATTTGTATTCATCTCATTACATTTTCTTTTTTTATGTAACTTGTAGAGATCGTGAGAAATTTTATTTCGAAACAGGAGACGTGAAAAATTGGCAGTGTCTTCGCCGAAACTGGAACTCCTGAAATTCTGATTGCTAGCCGGATGTGCTCTCTAATTAGACAGCGAAAGCACTTGGTAAGGAGGGAGAAAAAACTTGCATTCTCCCCCACTTAAACGGTGACTATGGATGAAAGGAGCCAGTTCCCAAATCCTGGCGATGAAACCTTTTAGTTAGGGAGCTACTATAGAGAGCATTTACTTTGAAGCAGTAAAAGCGAAAAATGTGCAATGCCAACTGGCCATATTGAGGACTTCAATATAGAACTTCTTTTTTTAATATCATGTGCACTACCATAGAGCTGTAAAAGCTGCTCCCGTAACTTTATGTATGTCGAAGACGGAAAATCAACTAGAAAGTGGATGTATATGTCCTCTACTGCAGCTCGCATGAGGAACATAACCTTTCATTGACACAGGGTGAGTTGCAAGGCGTACTGCTGCTTCAACGGAGTTGATATCGGTTTTTAGCATTAAATATTTCATGTAAAAACATTGGATAATTTATACTTGAATTGCTAATTGCATACGTGTAGCTTTATCTTTCGAGAGTCTGGTTTGGTTTAGTTTATTTAATTATGGCAAAGCACTCGATGGCTATTTTGTCTAAGGTTGGTTGGTTTATGCGATTACAGCAAAGCTTTGAGGGCTATCTGCCTAAGGGAATGATGCCTTCGTGGAGGACTTTCTGAGGCTAACTGGATCGTATACACGTTACACATGGGAAAACTTCGTATAATGAGACGTATGATTTCATGGAAACCTTCTAAAGTAAGCCGGCTAGGATCCTCATTATGCATACCGAAAATCACAAGCAAAGCACATATAGCCAGCCTGTTCACTTGGAATTGAACCCAGGTCGAACTATCAGTGTTCAGCGTCTTACCTCTAGGCTGCTGATGGATATCCTTCGAGAACTATCGGCAGACGATACGATTCATCGAGTGAGAACTTATTTCGTACAAGTCATTTGCATTAAAATCAAAATTAAAACCATGCAATTTATATCATAGTGTACTATGTGAGGAAATTTTGTATTTTTATTATTTTCTTCAGGAAACCGAAACTGTGTCACTGAATTTCTAATTTAGATTTTAATATTTTTCTTTTCATTCTTGTAAACCTTGGATTCATAAAATGTAAAAACTGCAGTAAATCTTATAGAATCAATTGTAACGGAAATCAAAACGAATAATTAATGTGAAAGTTTAATGAATTTAAATGATTATATTTTCTCTGCTAAAGTAAACAAAATAAAATATTACTTTTTAAATATTTTCAAATACTTATTTACATATCTGCATATTTAAGACCTGCTCTAGAGCTGATTCAAAGAACCAATTAACTTTACTGAGTGAATCTATTCCGATTCCAGGAAACTGAATTACAGATCTTTTCCAGTTCAGGGAGAGCGTTTTTTGGAACGCGACAGGTAAATCTGCTATTCGTTCATGAAATGATTCACTTTGCTGGACGAGCTAATGTCCGTTTGGCGAAAAAAGAATCGAGCTCTTGCTGGGAGCGTACCAGGAAAGTTCGATTTTTATTTTAGGGGAGAAAAGAATGATTATTATGTCACGTTAAAAGTGAGTTTGATTTTTATATATTTCCCAACTTTAAAAAAAAAAAAAACGCGTTCTAGAATTTTAGTGTTAATTCTGTGTAGAAATGAGATTTTAGAGAATCTGAAAACTACAAATGAAAGAAATCAGCTCAGGGAATTAGCCTTTGATTGATACAAATCTGCCGATCCCACTCCTCGCTCGATTCTATTTACTCTTCGCTGCAGCCTAGCTTTCTCGATTCATTCCTTGTTCCGGATTTTTTCATTAAGGTTATTGTTAGTGTGTAATCAGTCATAAAAAAGAACAGATTCATTTCAGTGAGCGAATGGCTCTGATCTAATTCCATAAAACAGCGGTTTTGCCCATCTTTAAATGGAATATGAGGATTTAGAATATAAGTTATTTAGAACAGAAGAAGAAAAATATGAAGAAATAAAAATTAAATTATTTAAATTTTCGGTGCTAAACGACCCTTTCACGAAATGGTTTTTAAAAATAAAAATATCCTTCTTGTTTGCAGTTGAATATGTCCTTTTTAATAAAAAACTAACCGTTGATGTATATTTTATAAAAATATCAGCAAAATACTGTGTTCTCATTAGTTTGCCTTTAGAAAAAGGAAACAAGGATGTGAACTTGTGAATCTATTTTATGACATTCATAGCGTTTTTTCTGTTGTATTGTTACGATATTGGTGATTGCGAGGACTGAAAAGAGGGCAAATGATAAGCCTTAGGTTTAAACCAAACAGCCGTGAGATACATAGATATACTTGCTGATGAAGCATTGAAAAGACTGGAGATATGGGTATGACTTAAATAAAGGGACCGCAAATTAGTAATTTTGACTGTATCTGCTATTGGCAATCTTCCTGTTCTCAGTATTTAATCATTAAAATCGAGCGGTGGCTCATGAATTGATATTCCTGGTTTATCTGTTGTTTTTGAACAGTGATCTACTGTTTCATAATTTCAACGAATCGTTGATGAATTTGATAGGCATAATGATCCAATTAATTATTGTTTAGCCTTATGTTTTTTTATGTTTTACTGAAATGTATAGTTTATATTTTGGATATACACTTTTGAAAAAAAGTCACCTAGTGGCTAAAGTTTGAACAGTTTTTATTTCTTCGGATTTCTCTTCTGTATGGTCCAAATAGCTTTCCAAATTTTACTAATGTATGTTCATTAAAATACGTTGCGAAGGCGCATATTTAAATAGGGATCTTTAATTTACTCCACCTGTCTATTTCAATGAATTACACGCACTGACTAGGGAAGATTTTCATTTAAATACGCGCTAGGGATGAAACACGGAAATTTTTTTATGACCTGGGTTACTTCGGGTTAGAATGATAACATAAGTAAGGTGTGTTAGAATGCTTTTCACGATGAATGAAATAAAACTAGAAAAACGACAGATCTTTCACCATTTGAAAAAGAGCTTATGTGGGTGCCCGTTTACCAGGGGCCTCGATTTCGAAGACAGCAAATCTCACTGGCTTCTCAAAAGCAGCCATATCAAAGGTTTTCAAAAGTTGGAATCAGAACTCAGAGTCCTTCTCTAGAAGACGCAAATGCGGTTCGAGCACATTTCCCCAAGAGAGTGATCGGCGTTTTCTCCGACGAGTTGTACAGCAGAACAAGGACTCTAATGTTCTTCGACTGAGACAGATTGTCAACCAATGCGCTTCCCAACGGATTTCAGCTCGAACCATGCGCAGAGAATTACAGAGGATAGAAATGCATAGTCGGGTGCCTGTGAGAAAACCACTAATTTCTGCCCGACATGCAATAATTCTTTTAAAATGGTGTCGGGAAAGAAGACATTCAACATCTAAGGATTGAAAACGGGTTATGTGGTCGGATGAATCAGGCTACACCTTATTTTGCACTGATGGAAGACATCGAATTTGACGAGAACCCCATAAATCCATGAATCCATCTTGCCTTGCTTGCCCTGTGCAAGGGTCTGATGAGAATATCACGACATGGTCATGTTATGATGGCATGGAAATGGTGCCCTGTTGTTCCTCGAGGGTAAACAAACAGCCATGAGATACCTAGATATACTGACAAATCAAGTGCACCCTGAAATGCTGCATTTTTACTCTGATGACGACGGATACTTCATGGACGATAATGCAATTATACATCGTGCCAGAAGTGTTCAAAATTGGTTCCCCGAAAATCAGTCTGACTTCCAATACCTTCGCTGGCCACCGCATAACTCGGATCTTATCTCCATCGAAAATGTGTGGGATATGGTGGAAAGACGCATCCGACAGACGCAACAATTCTCCTCTACCATCTAATTTACAAGATCTGAAAAGCTGCATAACCAATGTATGGGTAGTTTATGGACGTAAATGCAGTATAGAATCATATAGACTGTATGCCGAAACGAATCAAAGCAGTTATCCGTGCAAACAATGGTTTAATAAAATATTAATCTTGTGTTTCTAATTAATTGGCTATTATGTGTATAACCAATCTTTAATTTTCTTGAATTATAACCACACGTAATTTTCTTGAAAAACAGAATCTCGCTTCTAGTTTTGCAGCAATAATATTACATCGAACTATTTCATATTTTACTTTTATTAGATAAAAGTGTTACAATAATTCTATTGCAATGCTTTCGAATTAATTTGTGAAGATGAATAAATTTTTCTTTCACTAGATTCGGAGGTTTTTTAAATTGAGAGAACAGATACAAAACTCTTCGTGTTTCACAAAGTATTCAAGGAGGCTTAAAGTAAGTAAATAACTCACAATACAAGGAATTCAACAATAAAAACGTAAAATCGAGGCCTGGAGAGAGTAAAGAAAAAAATATAATATACAAATACTATTATAATAAAAATACTAAAATATACCATGAATACTTAAACTATGTTAACACTCCTATAAAAAAAGTAAGACAACTTAAAGTAATACAATAATAATAAAATGAAATAATACTTAGGATTGTTTCTCTTTACTTACTGCTAAAATATCTTTCAACAGCCTCCCAGTACTACGATGTACACGCTAGGAGCTGATTTTTTGAAAAACTTCTTTGACTAAGCTAAGTCTTGAATGAATGAATTAGCAGAATTGTTAAATATCGATTTTAGATTTAATTTTAAACATAACTGAAAAACACTGAGCAATAAGATCACTTATATCTTCAAAATTTGCCGACAAAGTCTTTATGAAACATTATAGCATTTCCTTACGCGTAAGTTTCTGGTGCAACTGGTAGGACATCTAGCTAACGAATGAAAGCTCTATGGTTCGAATCCCTGCGAAAAAAAGGCTGATATTTCCTAGTTTTACTCCTGATAAACGGCGCCTGACTAAAATATAGCCCTAATTAATCACCACCTGGATTTGGCTTCTGAATCCCTCTTTAAGTGGAGCAGAATATGAAGAATTACAGCTTCCGCACAACGTGCTTTCATACTGTAACTGACAATATTTCCAGCTAGCAATCGGAAGATAACGGATTACCATAGTTGACTTTACATATTTCCAACTGAACTACCTTTTACGTGTTTCCTACTCCTGAAAAAGAAAAGCTAATACATCTATATCTATGTATCAAATCTTAATGTAAAAGTAATCAGGTTATGCTGTTTCGAAAACTTTACATTATGCAGCACTTTCTTATAAATATGCTGCAGCAATTCTTTAATGTTAAATTTTTCCTCTAAACTTCGAGAGCAACACCCCGTTTCTTCACTATTTTGCCAAGAGTACCTATTTACAAAACTGCTTATACTATCACAACATAGTTTCTATTGCTGCGCTAACTCATAATGACTCAGAATAGGAATTTAATCACTAAGCTTTGAAGTAATTTAAATTTTTTCTTTATTTTTTTACAACCAACGTGACTAAAATAAAAATCATAAGCTTCAGAAAGAGATATAAAAACAGCTGAAGATGTTATTAGAGAATAAGTTTTTAAAGTGGCTGCTACTAAACTTTCTTTTAAAAGGAAATTTTGTGAGATTCCTTCAAAGAGCTGCATTATTACCGCAAGAGAAAGCAGGCATTATAAGCAAAATGACCTCTAGTTAACTTGCGAGGTACTTGGTGGAAAATTAGTTTACTTCAGAATTCTTTCAGAATAAACTAAAAATAGCATAAATGTAGAATGACGATAAAAGTTAGGGGCTTCTTTACTTACAATTGGCTTATATCTTGAAAAGTTCCTCATACGTTGACAATATTATAAGTCGAAAATGCGTGTGACTTACCACAACTACAGGCTAGCGAATGTACATAGTTCCTTAACAGACTATTTGAATCAAAATGAATGCTTCATGTTTTGCAATAGTGTGCTGAAACTTCTGCACATGAATGGGCACATAGGAGATAAAAGTATCTGTATACCTCGCAATCGTCAGCGTACAGCCAAGACAAGCCTGATAATACAAACAATATGCAGCAAAACAGCTTAAACACAAAGCTCGTTTCGCATTGCTTGTTGTATCATTTAATACACTAAGCATTGCTCAGAAAGTGAAAAAAGCATTACAGGTATCGTTTCCCTCTTACCCCATAAGAAAATAACCCTTGTACAGATCGGCAATATGTTTCATGCTAGCATGTTACTAAATATGCATGCACATATATAACACTTTATATATGTACATGCTTCGAGCATGATTTTGTTCCAAACATTTACAGAATTAAGTTACGTACTGTGCTATCGTGAGTAGTATACAGTAACAACCTACGTACGTATACGCACAAAAAATAAAAGAATATCCGCATTCTCTCGCATCGAAATTCTTTTGAAATTGAGTCGTGCCCAACATTTATACAGATGCATCTTGTGCTCCAAGTATTCAGTTGACAGACTGCATAAATAACGTAACTATGATTTTTGAAGATTATTTATAAATGCATTTTTTTGTATATGTTACTTATCAGTTTTGTCGTTTTTAAGAGTAATTATTTCGAAATTATGTATCAGTAACAAACTATTTTTGAAAGAAAGGAAACATCGTTTCCAAGAAAATATACTTCCCTGTGGAACAGTGTTTGCTACACCAGGGTACCTGAGCCTAGGCTGTACCCCTTGTATAATAAGTTAGTAGCTTCGAAAACTGAATTATGATTAACCTATCAATTAAGGATATAATTGTTTTTGATATACACTGCTCGACACTGAAAATGCAACACCAAGAAGGAGTGGTCACAAAGTGATGAAATTTGGAAAAAAGACAGAGACAACAAGCAGCAATAAGTGATCTTTCTTTCAAAATGATAGTCAGAATACAGAGCTAGAAGGCGTCTGCTCAGTAGGATGTAGGACCACCGCGGACAGCGATGCACGA
Source organism: Stegodyphus mimosarum (assembly GCA_000611955.2). NCBI lineage: Eukaryota > Metazoa > Arthropoda > Arachnida > Araneae > Eresidae > Stegodyphus > Stegodyphus mimosarum. Next base: position 72,408 of record KK119221.1, on the reverse strand, counting down.
AGAAACACGTCTAGGCATAGAGTCAATAAGAGTGCGGATGGTGTCCTGAGGGATGGCTCTCAATTCCCTTTCAACCATTTGCCACAGTTCGTCTTTTGAACGAGGCAGAGCAGAGTCTACAAACGGCGTCCAATCACATCCCACACATGTTCGCTTGGTGACAGGTCAGGAGAGCACGGAGGCCAGGGAAGCATCTGTATACCTTGCAGAGCATGTTGGCAGATGCGAGCACTGTGTGGTCGGGCGTTATCCTGCTGAAAATAGGAAGCCTCTGAAGATAGGGGCTACCGCCGGCCGCAGTACGTTATCCAAGTATCGTTGGGCCGTCATAGTGCCCTGAATACGAACTAGACGAGACCTGGAATGGTAGGCAATAGCTCCCCAAACCATTATGCCACGTTGTCTCGCAGGGGGGCGTTCCACAGTTACTGCCGAATTAGATCTGTCTCCATGTCCAGAAGCGTGACTCATCTGAGAACACGACGTTCTGTTATTCTGTCATCCACATCGCTCCGGTCCGGCACCATTCTAAACGTTGGCGTCTATGCTGTGGGGTCGATGCAGTCTTCTTAACGGATGCCGTAAGTCCAGGCCACGTTCAACCAATCGACGGGAAATGGTTCTCGTCGACATGGGATCATCCGGGGTATCTTGCACATGCTGCAGAATCGCGGTACAAGTGACTTGCGGGACCGCCACAGCTTGTCGGCGGATAAGTCGATCCACGTGTGCTGACGTCACTCTGGCTGCACCCTTGTTCCAACACTTCCCACATTCCCTTGTTCCAACCATGTTCGCCATAGCCGATGCACGTGCTCCATGTGGGTATCAGCTGCGATTTGACGTAAGGGCCAACCCGCCCTTCTCAGTCCGATCACCATATCCCTCGTAAAATCGTCTATCTGCTGGAAGTGCCTTCACGGCCTGGCATTCTCTCCCATTACATGTATGCTCCGGGACAAAAACAACTTTCTTCGATAATTCGTCTAGCAGAAATAACGACACAAATATTGCCCATTCTGCACGTTCCTTCCCTTATATCTTACTTCACATGCGTCGAAGAGCTGCGCATTTCACATCATTCGCATAACTCAGTGACGTGCGTCTACTCTAAAATTTGCATAAATTTCTGACCACTCCTTCTTAGTGCTACATTTTCAATGTCGAGCAGTGTATATTAAGAGTTAAAGAAAATATATTTCTTTGGTGATGAAAAACATTAACCGTTTGTTAGAAGGAGAAAAAGCATCTGTCTTTGCCAAAACCTAAATTTACGTAGAGCAACAGTGAGAACCGTTAAAAATATTTCGTTTTCAAAAGGTTTCGGAACGCATCCCTATATTTTATATTGGTTGTTAGTCTCGTGTAACAGGATTTCACACAACATAGTATTTATATTAGTATTATGTGTAAAGAGATACTCATCGACAATATACGATATAGCTGAAATAGCATTAACCTTGAAATATTTAACTGAGGTTATCATTATATGCTGGCGATATTGTAGTAACAAAACACCCTGTTAGGGATTTTATATTTATTTGGCTATTTATTTAGAATTGTAATTAAAATTGCGTTATTTTCTCGTGCAACGCATACGATTTTTGAAGAGAAAACTATGTCGGTAAAGTAAAAATAAAAGAACGCGAGCATTTAATATTTAATAAATAAATATCTCGTAATTGCTGTCGTCATCCACAAAAATTGAGGATTTATTAGAATGTTCTAGTAAATAATTAAAAAAAGCTTATAAAAGCCGACTTGAAACACATCAGTTCAGTTGTAGTTGTAGCTGTTTTAAGCGAACCATTTATTTACTTAATGCTGTTATTGATTGTAGTGATTTCACTGTGAGATAGAATTACTTTATCTGTTTTGAAGTGAATTCTGTTTAACATATTGTGATATTGCTCTAATATCTCTGAGGAAATATTTCAGTGTTTTATTTTATTTCTTGCGAAACGAATACATTTTTAACTTTTTAACGACTGATGCATTCAATCCATTACGAACCCGTTCGCACGCAACAACCCCTATTCGTCTTTCCTTTGGTTAAACTCAAGAATAGCTAGTAAAAAAGACGTTTGTTTATTTACTATTTGATAAGGGCAAAGCGCATGAGGCCGTAAAGGAAAGGATGCCTTCGTCGAGGATTTCTATGAGAAATTGGCTCGAATCCACGTTACACATGGAAAACACCACAAAACCGAATATGCAGCAGCTACTCCGTTCACAGAATTCGAATTTGAAACGAACTACCAACGTTCAGCGACTTTTATCGCTTG
>KK119221.1:51429-70049 GCA_000611955.2 Stegodyphus mimosarum | reverse complement strand
GAACCTGCAGAAGAAAACGATCCACATTTTTTAAGATTTAGAGGGTAAAGTATTTTAAAAAGGGACTAAGTTTTGCAATTGAGAACGTGCTGCTATTTGTTTACCAGCATCTTTGCTTGCATGGGTAACATGAGGCTTATCAGATCACATATTATTTACCTCTAAAAGATCAAAATTTAAAATTTGTTATACGGTTGCAATGATAGTATCGTTTCGTAACCGCTGTAAAACGATGGAAAGATCATAAATCGAAACTGCTGTAGTATGGAGTTTTTACTATTAAATATTTTGTATTAAAATAATTGATTATTTAGGAGCGTTAATTTTATACTCTGTTATGGCAATTACAATTCTTCCCTTTTTTCTTTTAATCATTAGCCGGACTTACATTTGGTTATAATCTGTTATCTTCTTGCTAGAAAAATCTCTGCTTTACTTCTCGTAATATATTATTGCTTTAAAAAAATCAGAACTGTTTCTGTAATTGGTTAAAGGGCACGTGTTTGAAATCTAAATGGCTTGAACGACATTAACCTAATTCCAAGAAGTTATATCCTCTTAGGATTTGAGGTGCGGAGAAATCTTTTAAGTGGAAATTCACTAAAATATTAATTGTAGGATGAGATCCTTATTCTTTTTATGATGGAGCTGCAAAGTAGAAATTCCTTTTTATAATTAGATATTTCCCATTATACTTTATAACATTCTTCTTCCGCTTTTTATATGTAATAATTTATCTTTTCAAGGTAATCTACTGACATTAAAAAGGATCATTTTGGAGAAAATTTTCGAATTTATTTTATTAGAAAAGACAATGTTTTGGGACTTAAAAAATCTGCTTTCTTTTTATGCGTTCGGTTATTAGGCGGTTCAGTTACAGCCAAGTTTATCACCCGGAAATAACAGATGGCAGAAAATCAAGAAGTATAGTTATCCCAAGTTTTTTACCTAGTTACATTAAATACTATTAAATCTAATTTTTGATTCAAGATTCATTTCAGTTGCACTTGATAAAAAAAGATTTGGGTCGTAATGCAATTAATTGATAAATTTTTTAATAAATTACAGAATTGTTATTTCACTGCTATGCTGAGTATTATAAGCAATTTTTGAAACATATTATGGAGCCATAGCAATATTCCATATGACACCAACAATAAAAATAATGTACGGATAATGCTCCAAAGAATCAAATAGTTAATGCCAATATCAATGCTTCATTCAGTTTTTCTGGTAATTTTGCGGTTACTTCTGCAATTTATTCTGCTTCTTTAAAATATTATTTCTGTAAAAGGTGTCGATTGATTGGTCAGAAATCGAATAAATTATCCAAAATACCCTTTGTTTATCATTCAGAAAAAAAGAGGAATCGCAGATTAAAATAAATACTATTCAAACGCAAAAAAGAGGAAGGCTGAAATATAAGTATGAAGAGTTTAAAATATCAGAATCAATTCGAGCAGTTTTTTAAACAAAATTCTTTAATACGCTTTAAGAAAAAGTGAGCTAATTTTTCAACTATTTTTGCACACAAAAACGTAATAACTCAAAATGGTTTAGTGACATTGCAGTAAAAGTGCAGCAATATTTTATACCTTATTGAATATATTTTGTGTCGAAAGTTAAGATTTCTTTATTAAATTGGATATTTTATAAGCATATATACACTCACGTTTGTGAAAATTGCAACACCATGAAGGACTTACGCGAGTGAGCTGAAATTTTCAGGAAATGCAAAGTAGCGCATGATATGCAAATGATTAGAATTGCAAATCCGTAGCGCATGCGTATGCTGAGCAGCGCCCTCTGAACGGCTGATGGATCCGAATAAATAGACGGCTGTAGCGAGGCGTGTATGGTTATCGGTGGTTATCTGCTAGTGGTAAACGTTAACTCAATCTGTACTTATGCCTCGTCGACGAAAGAGAGCGAGATTTGAACAACTTACAGAGTTTGAACGAGGGAGAATCATCGGCCTTCGTGAAGCTGGATTGTCGTATCGTGCAGTAGCCTCTCGTGTGCAGCGTAACAGCAGCACAGTGATGCGCGTTTGGAAGCAGTGGACGGACGAGTGTCGGACAACTCGGAAATCCGGGAGTGGACCCCGAAATGTGACGTCAGCTCGCGATGATAGACACCTGGTCCGCATGGCGCGGACGGACCGTACAGCTTCCTCTAGACAATTGGCAGCACTGTGGTCAATAGCTACAGGTGTTTCATTGTGTGCTTCATCAATTCGTAGACGTCTGCTGCAGTGTGGACTGCGCGCACGGACTCCTTTATACAGGATCCCCCTAACGCACGACCATCGCCGCCTGCGGCTACAATGGGCCAATCAGCATAGAGACTGGCGTGCTGATTGGCAGCATGTCGTGTTTTCTGACGAATCCCGCTTTAATTTGTGGTACCATGATGGCCGCATTCGTGTCAGACGCTATGCCGGTGAACGCCACCTTCCGGAGTGCATTATCGAACGCCACAGTGGACGAACACCCGGAGTTATGGTCTGGGGCGCCATAGCATATCATAGACGATCTCAATTGCTACGAATTGTGGGCAATCTGAACAGCAACCGGTATATCCGTGAAGTTCTACAGCCCGAAGCTGTTCCCTTCCTTCAAAGCTTGCCAGGCGCTGTATTTCAACAGGACAATGCCCGCCCTCATACTGCTCGGATTGTTAAATCCTTCTTTGCAGCGCAGCAGGTACAGCTTCTTCCTTGGCCTGCGTGTTCCCCGGATATGTCGCCAATTGAACATGTGTGGGATGTCATTGGTCGGCGTCTTGCTCGTGATCCTCGTCCTGTTGCGTCTGCAGACGAACTTTGGGTACGCGTACAAACGATATGGAATGCTCTTCCTCAGTCAGACATTCAAACTTTGTTTGACTCCATGCCACGTCGTGTAGCAGCACTTATTGCGGCGCGTGGTGGCCACACAAAATACTGATTCTGATCTCTTGTTCTTGTTTGTTTGCTTTGAACATTTAATCATTTATTTTTACCACTACCACTCAACTGTGTATTAAATTGCATTCAATTATGACGATTCCTTCTTGGTGTTGCAATTTTCACAAACGTGAGTGTACATAAAATAATTAAGCATATTTTCAAATCTATCTGTGTTTCTCATAGCAGTCAGACACATCTCAGTAAAGGTACGAAAAATACGAAGATACGAAAATTTTAATTTATTGCATATTCAAATATCACAGAAGAAACAAAATACTCTTACGTGTTTTATAGTAATTAAATCATTATATTATCTATTTATCTGCATGTAACTATGCAAAATAATTTTATCTTGTTTACTAAGTTATCTCTGTAGTCATGAATTAACTCAAAATACCTATATCTGAATTTTAATATATAAGTTATAGAGTTTGACTTGTTTTGGAAGCATAAAAAAGTTTCGAACTCTTAACAGACTTAGTGAGAATTATTGTGGTGTTTGAAGTAACTGTTGAGACTTAAAAGGCTTAAAAAGACTTAAAACTACCTTTTTTTAAAAAACAGAACTTGAACATAAAAGCACGCCTTGTTCTTATCAAAACGACCGCTGATCGTAACGATGAAATAAAACGAAGTAACAATCGAATTAAAATTAAAACGTAGACTAGTAGCCAAAGACTACGCAATTATATTTAAATCTAAGCTGGTTCAGAACTCTAACCAGCATATCAGTTTAAATGCTGGTAGCAATTAACGTAAAGCCGATACTTATCAGAGATGGCAGAAAATAAAGGAATACGGCCCAGACAGGTAAAATCACGCTCTGTCTTACAATCCAAAAATCTCAGCTTAAATACTCTCTAACTCATTTGCATTCTTGGTGAGAAGACGGAAAGAAAATGTTATAGTAAAGTTTGACATTATAAATAACTGGTTAATGCAAAATAATAGTAACCTTATTAAGTTATTAGTATGTTTATAGTGTAAACGCTTCTCTGCTTCCACTACGCTCTAACAGTGGGTAATTTGTGCACCTGCTACCTTCCTTAGATGTAGTAGTACTGAAAGTTTCATAGACTGTCTCTTCAGAATCGAACTCTAATTGATTCCCTTCACTCGTTACGAACATGATAAGAGCTTAATATATCATCGGGAACTGAAAAGGATATTTACAATTTACCATTCATCTTAAATTGCGGAACTTTCTTTTCTCGGAAAGAAAATAGTTCCAGAAATTCTTATTGCGATATTTTTATTTATATCCTTTAACTTTAAGCCTATCTTTCTTTTTTCAATCTTTACCCCAGTTCATTATAATCGAAGTCAATTAGACCTTTGTTTTTCGCTTCACTAGTTGCTTTTTTCAGCAATAAATGAATTAGAGACCCCTAAAACACGCTTGTCTTCTTGTTTGATTTAGAAGGAAAAATATTACAGTTACAACAACGATTTAATCCTTTAACTTTCAGCCTATCCTTTTAGCCTTTCAGCCTATTCTTTCAGCCTTATTTATATCCTTTAACTTTCAGCCTATCCTTTTAGCCTTTCAGCCTATTCTTTCAGCCTTATTTATATCCTTTAACTTTCAGCCTATCCTTTTAGCCTTTCAGCCTATTCTTTCAGCCTTATTTATATCCTTTAACTTTCAGCCTATCTTTCTTTTTTCAATCTTTACCCCAGTTCATTACAATCGAAGTCAATTAGACCTTTATTTTTCTCTTCACTAGTTGCGTTTTTCAGCAATAAATGAATTAGAGACCACTAAAACACGCTTGTCTTCTTATTTGATTTAGAAGGGAAAATATTACAGCTACAACAACGAATCAGCAAAAGCTGAAAATTTCAAGAGACAGTGGACACATGTAGATTTTAAAGCTGAAATTTGCAAGAGATTGTGGGTACGTGCAGATTTTAATTACCGAATTCTAGATTCACCTTGAATGCAAACATCTACATTCCGTCAATATCTACATCCCGGTTCTTCTGAGGTGGTTTACACAAAGATCTCGAATGTGGAAAGTTGCCTAACGTTTTACAATTTATGGTCTTACATTCTAAAGTAGAAACATTTTTTTAATTCGACTAGGGAATGCAGCAGTTGTCCTTAAACCTCACTCGTGAAATATTTGCTATTTTCTTTTCATCCTAGTTCGAATGCATGAAGGACAAAGTGTTCAGCTGGGAACAATTTTGAATTTATATGCCTCTGAATGTCTTTCAGCGAGAACGTTGGTCGATGTTCTTCAGAATTTCGTTTACTACGTTTTAAGCTATAATGAAGTTTACAAATAACTACAAAATGCTAAGCCCGTAAACTTTTCTTACGCTGACAAAGCAAGGGTATTTTTCTCATCTGCAATACTAATATAATACAGAAAAAATTATTGTTCTGTCTCCATTAAATTATTTTAAAATCCGAACGATTTAAGCAATAAAAATGTAGCAAGACCACTGAATATGTATATTGTAACATGACATAATCATCTACTAATGTTTTGTATACCTGCCGCTATTAAAAACTGGAATTTAATTAATAAATTACTTGAACAACATCACTAAATTTTGTTCATCTTATATCTCTATTTAGGCTTTTCGTTCTCCGTATGTAAACATTGTAAATTTCATCCTTTGTAGCTTCCATGATAAGCTGTATTTCAAACTATTTATATATTTCCGAAATTTTATGAGCATTTCTTGAGTATGATGCCTTTCTGTAAATGCAAGTATAGGGGTCACATATATTGCAATCACATATCTATTTTAAGGACTGTATTTTCTAATGCTTTTCAGAAAAATATTCAGCATAAAATTTATTCCTGGAGAGATATTAAGAAAGAGGATGTAGAGACATTAGGTTAATTACAAGCCGGAGAGATGAAAAGTATGCATCGCCTTCGCCGGGAATCGAACCACGGATCTCTGAAATACCGGCTCAGTGTGCTGACCATTACACCACGAAGGCACGCTAAGAATGTGGGAGATATATCTTATAAGGATACTTTCCTAAATTTCAAGACTTGTTCATATATCTGCTACTCCATTTCAATAAGAAATATTGTTTTACTTTTTAAAAGTATACAAAATATTTTGAAATACTTTCTGAAAAGCTTTATAGTACAAACGACTCACTTTGAGTGACAGAATAAATTTACAGCATTGGTAAAATATTATTTGGAGAAATATATTTTTCAGGGCAAATATCTATTTTTTCTGCAAGAAGTTTTCCTTTCACCTTTTTCACTTCCATTAATGTTAGAGGATCATTCGTTGTGAGGGCAAAATGTACGAGATTATTTAGCATAATTCATATTTCTGAATTGGATCTTCGAATTTAGCGGCACAATCATAAACAAAGAGGATATAATCAAAATGCAGGAGTCAGTATCCCACACCTCAGTGAGAAGCAGGAGAATATTAAAGAATCGCTGGAATTAACAAATATTTAGTTAACGGACGAAGATAGACATTTTTTCGTATATTATCTGCATGCTGAAAGTAACAAAGTAACAGCTTTGGCAATCTATTTGTCTGAGGGCGAACAATCAATTGAGAAGGCTGCTAACCTTATGGAAATAACCCTGCATTGAGTTTATATGTTTAGATTGACTTATAGATGTGTAGGAAAAGTTTACAATAATAATACAATTCTTCAAATTAAAAAAGTTGGGTATCTGTTTTGGAATATAACTAAAACTTATCCACAAGTTAAGATGTACTAAGTTCCAGTTTTACTCAAAGTTGATAGCTTTTACAGCTACGGTTCTGAAAACAAAAGATTCGTGATTTAAATAAATATTAAAAAACCAGAGCCTTTTGAACGAAAAAAGATAATAAAAGAAAACATCACTGGCTTGAAGCAATAAAAGGAAGCAAGTTTATTTAGATTTTCGAGGTACTGACTAGGAAATATTAACTATGACTAAGAAGTTCTGACTTTCATTGAAGAAACAGATGTAGATAAACTTCAGGTACTTTAAATAAAAGTATCTGAATACATCTATTCCTTCAGAGTGTATAATTAATTTGACAGGCAAGCCAACGAGGGCTATCTTACTATTAGGATGGCTTTGCGGAAGATTCCTAGACGAAATTGGTTCGTATCCACTTTACACATGAGGTAAACCACGAAAACACTCATGCAGTCAGCCCATTCGCCTGGAATCGAACCCAGGTGAAAACGCTCGGCCACAAAACTCCATTTTGTACCTAAAGAAGCTTTATTTATAATAACATTATAAATAAAGCTTCTCCATAAATTAAGTAATAAATAATAATAGTCCATAAATTAACCATAATTTATAATAACATTATAAATAACAATAATAACTGCAAGATATAACTAAATTTAACAATAATAAAAGAACAAATTTATAAACATATAATAATTAAAAAAAAGCAAGTGTTCAAACCAATTCAGGAAAGCGAAATACGTACTATATGTCGTACATCATTACAAAAAACCAAAAGCGTGTCTTACATCAACTTAATTTATTGCTACTTTAATTTGCCTGAAAACAAAACAGTTAATTTAAGAATGCAGTTTCAACCTAAAATAGAAAACTCATTTCTTCTCAGGAATACATTCCGTATTTATTTTAAAAGAATATTTTGGAAAAATTAAATGCATTATTTCACATTTCTTCCTTATTTTAAGGAATGAAACCTATTCCTTCAACCAAGATTTCACAAGGTTTTGATATTTTATACTTTTTAGGGAATAAATCTTGAGTATTTCACTCCCATACAGCATTCTAAAGTGCAAGGGCTTCAGCATTCTCTTTTATGCTACACCCTCAGTCTTTCTACATTACCTCTACAGTCTTCTTGTGAGATTTTTTGTCTATCCTGCAATTTTCATCACTTTTCTTCCTCTGCTTGCAATAGAAAAGAAAGTATTACTCAAGCAAAGTTTCGAATGCAAGATTTCGATCGAAGCTTTTATTGTAAAAGCTTTTAATTCTAATTTATCCACACCTCCAATTTTCTTTACCTGTGCGGTCTTGACATTGCAAATAGAAGACAATAATATATTCATTCTTTTATTGAAATTCCATACGCTAACCATCTTTTATCTTTTACTATTTAGCAATACAAGTTCTTTTTAAACATTGAAAAACAATTAAAATAAAAAAAATTGCATGGATAAAATAAAGCATAATATGATTTTTTACTGAATGTTACTTTATGCATTCGTTAAATTTAAATAATAACTTGAAGAATGAGTTATTGCATTATTCAGCTTTGTGTTATTCCCATTTCAGCTAACTGTTTGAATGCTATATATTTTTTGAAGCACTTTTATATTTTGAGTTTAATTTTAAATCTTTTCGATATACCTGATTTATTTTTAAATATATAATATTGTCGCGATAAAAAACTTAGGTCGATGGAATATGCTTACCTTCTTCAATCTAAGGTTCGTAGATGCTGTTTGTTAATCTTTTTATAACGATATATTCACTATTAAATCATTTCACTGAGAAAAAAACTATTTTGTGAGTTAAATTTCTTTCGTCAAAATTCTTGATATAAGAATCGGCTTATGCAATTCCTAATTGCGGTGAAAAATATTAATAATGACAAGCAGACAGGTTTTTATGGAAGAAGTTTAAAATTAAGAGAATAAGTAAATTAAGTTGAAGAAGACTAAATTGTTATGCAAAATAATGCATTTAGGTTATTTAATGAACGTTTCTTTGTTTTAAAAAAGAGGAAGTATGACAATGAACAAAATAAAATCAGCAAAATTGGGAGGGGATAAGGCGGCTTAGATCAACGTTGATTTTAAATTTATGTCAAATTAATTTTATGGGTAAGTATAATTTTACACTGGCGTGTTTGTCTTTCACAGAAAGCTTAATTCTTTTAAAAAGTATATTTTAGATAACAATTTACACTCATGTCCATAAATTAAGAATAATTCGGAGTCACGCGGAAATCGAACTCTAGAATAAATATATCACCTGTAAAATCACTACACACATCTTCAAGAATCACATGCAAATTTCAGGAAGTAACCACATGACACCGATGGTATGTCACAATGACGAGAGTGTAAGAGAGTGATATATAAGGAATACAGGCAAAGAAGTAAAATTGTTCGCAGGCGCTTTATAAGCATTTCAGTGCAATAACCGAATAGTTATGACACAAAGGACGCATTTGGATGATTTTTTACGTGGTAGAATTATCGGCCGTCTGGAATGTGGGCGTACCCAACTGGAAGTATCAGACGAACTTGGAATTGCCCAGAGTGTCATCTGCAGGCTTTGGCAACAATTCCAAGATGATGGTAATGTGAGTAGACGTTACAGTACAGGTCGCCCCATAGTTACAACGCCGAATGAGGACCTGTATTTGGCAGTTACTGCCAAAAGAAACAGGTGGAGCACAGCCTCAGATCTGTCTCGTCAGCTCTCTTCAGCCACTGGTACGACAATTTCAAGGCAGACCGTGTACAGACGCTTAGGGCAAATTGGTCTATATACTCGTAGACCTGTCAGATGCGTTCCACTTACTGCAACTCACTGTCGCCTACGGTTAGCCTGGAGTAGAGAGCATGCATTGTGGACACCGCAACAGTGGGCTTGTGTAATGTTTTCCGAGGAGTCCAGGTTTAGCTTGCAGTCTTCTTGCCGGACTTTCATATGGAGAGCTCCAGGTACCCGTTACCACCAAGAAAACATCATTGAACGACACCGTTACTGTGGTGCAGGAGTGCTCGTTTTCGGTGGAATTATTCTGGGTTCCAGAACTGACCTGCATGTGCAAATTGGAACCATGACAAGCCAAATCTATCAGGACGTCATTCTGGAACAACATGTACGTTTGTTTCGGGGCGCCATGGGCTCACAATTTGTGTTTATGGATGACAATACCCGTCCTCACCGTGCAAACATCGTAAGCGAGTGCTTTCAATCGGAGGATATCACCCGTATGGACTGGCCAGCATTCTAACCAGACTTGAATCCAGTAGAGCACGTGTGGAACATGCTTGGCCGACGAATTCCAGCCCGTCAACCTCCTCCTACATGTCTACCGGAACTTCGGAGAGCATTGCGTTTTGAGGGGTGTAATATCCCCCAAGACCAGGTCGATAATTTGATACTCAGCATGCCTAGGCCTTGTACGGACTGTATTGCATCGTCTGGAAGATATGCAATGTAGTAACAATCATACCAACCATGTAATATTGGTTTTTTGTAAATAGGTTTTTTTTGTAATTTGCTCCAGGGAGAAAAAATCGCTAAAGTTTTTAATAATATCAAACATATAGCATCTCTTTTTGCTCTTTACCTTTTGTCTAATAAATAAGCTTTACAAATAAGTCAAATTTGTTTTGCTTCTAACTCTTCCTTTGCCTGATTTTGCATTACCCTTAATTTGTGGACATGAGTGTATTTTCTCCCTCGCTTTTCGCTAGAATGGAAATTAGTCTGTGCTTAAATAACAAGCAATGATGTAAATTGGAGCGAGTCATGAAAGGCAACAAAACGAATATAGCATACTAGCCTGAATACCATTTAGCCGACCTGAGGAGTGACGAGAGGAATTTGTACCTATTACAGTGTAGGTTTAGAATTTTTATTTCTGAAATAAAGTTATTTAGGTAAAAACCCATATATTTTATTGTTTTAAATACTTATCTTCGTAAAGATATTAAGATGTTTGAAATAGCAAACATGAAAATTCAGCTATATAGTCACCAAAATTTGAACCACAGATCTTCTATTTTTCATCTGTACGTATTAGTTTAAAACATGAGAGTGCGAAAGGGGAAATGAATTAATTGCATATACGTTCTTGAAACCGCTCAAGTTCCTACAGCCATTTTTTGTTAATTTAAGTTGTAAACTACTAAGGTCAGTTAATTAATCTTCTAACTACGGTTTGCATCTTCTCTGTGCTAATGAAGTTTAGTCATAATTCTGTACAGTTGTGAAAAGGATAATTTGACGAAGCCACAAAGGCTAAGTAAATGCAATAACTAATTAACCATATATTTTATCTTCAATAAACTGCTCACCATACTTACAGTTTAATTCAACACAGTGTAATACACTTGAGTATGCAATATTAACCCCTTTAAATACATTTATAAATGGACGAAATATGCAAGTAAGTGGGTGCAAATGGTATCTTTATTCTCAGCCATATAACAACCTGAGCATATTACAAGTAATGACTATTCTAGAAAACGATAGTTTTTACTCATTTTAATATACGAGTATTAATGATAATTGTTATCAGGTGGTTGTATACATTTGTACTAGGTTGTTGATAAAGTAGTGAGAAAGGTTTCGGAAAACTTCAGCAAAATTACGGACACTCGAAGTGTGTATGTACATATATGTACATACACAAAAGTGTGTGTATTCGAGTGTCCATATATATATATATATATGTATATATATATGTGGGTATGAGCGTGTCTGCATACGAGTATGTATGTATATGTAATATATAATATATGTATATACGTATATACACTCAGAGCACTCATACATACTACAACGAACAGTGTATATATAACATAAACTGCTCGTCAAAATCAAAGGCTAACACGTATGATAAGGCAAAGTGTATTGACAATTCTAACATATATGACAAGGTGTTGTAAAACGCAACACGATATCAATTGCGTAATATGCATATTTCTTCATAGAATCCTTTAGTTTTTGGAAATATTATACATAGATACATGTACTGAACTAGACCGTCTAATCATTTAGTAAACGTGAGTTACTTCTTCAGTCTAAATACTAAAACGGTAAAATATGAAGACTGTTTAAGACACTATTTGCTTTATGAATTTCGGCATTTGAATGCACACAAAGGGGATTATGCTACCGTAGACAGAGGCTCTATAGCATATCTTTAATTTGAACGTACCAGAAATTATTTTTTATTTAGAGAGAACGTGCCAGAAATTATTTTTTATTTAGAGAGAAAACTGAGATTTATAATATAGACTGAATTAAATCTGGAGCTTTCAAATAAATGCATCATCAGTTTTCCGAGTCTAACAATGTACTGCTTACCGAGTACGGTTAAACTGATCTATGGCACTAAGAATGTCATTCACACAATATATATAGATTTGGTTTCAAGTTTGTTTCAAACTCCATAGCTAAGCTCAAGTTTAGCTAAATCAGCGAAGCGACAGTTCCATGAATATCATATTATTTAATATCATATTAATTTTGCATTTTCAACTGGCTTTTTTAGTTTATGATCGGTGTTAAAAAACAAGCCATAACAAACATAACAAGCCATAAAAACAAACATAGAGAGTTTTGCAAGAAAATACCACAAGTACAAACCCTAAAGCTGAACGTTTTCTTGAAGAGGCTATGATTTCCACTTAGGCTACATACGGTGAAGTTAAATGCATTAAAAAAATCTAGCAATATTTAATTTTACGGATTAAAAATTATTCATGTTAGTTAATAGTTTTCTTATCATCTCTGTTTTCCTTTCATGCACATTCTACCGTAATGTTGAGCAAACAAATCTGTTTTTAAATTAAAGCTATTCGAAATATCCTTTTATTCTGATTCTTAGTATTTATTATCATAATCATGATTTAAATTTTAATGTTAATTGCAAGACGAGATGCGGATTAAGTGAAATATGCACATGTTTTTTCCTTTTTATTATTTTTGGTTCATAAATTCATAAAACATTTGCACTGGAAAGTAAATTTATCTTTGTAACTATCCATTGCTAAGGGGCATCTTTAAGTTAACTAAAATAAAACATACAAATAGAAGTAGGAAATATCTTCTGAATAGGCAAATTTTACGGAAGGATAGGAAAAAATACATAAGGATATTTAAAATTTTATATAAATGATAAAACACATTTAAAACTGATTCTGCTATTTTAACGGAGCAGAAATAAATTGGGATGAAGTTTTGTGAAACTGAACAGCAGTAGTTTATACGATGTAAGGCAAAGATGTTATATTTGTTGACTTTTCTATTAGCAAACGAGGTTAGTTTTACTCTAAGGAGAAATCCCAAAGTTTTCACCGTAACTATTTCAAGATATAGAAGCATTAACATTGCATTGACTCTTGGGAAGTTGCCTGGATAGAAGAGCTTCCTTTGTTCATAAAAGATTAGAATACAAAAGAATCTGGGTGTTTGGAAATAAATCCGGAATTCCGTCAAGTGAATAAAATCTCTATGCTTTGCCATTGGTTTTCTCTGATCGTAATCTAATGGAAAATATAGTCTTACTTTTTAGTTTTAAACATACAGAGATATCTAAGACAGGGTTTTGTGTTTATATCTATACATTCAATGTTTATATCTTTTGTAAAATTTAAGTCATTGTCAAAAATTCTCAGTGATATGTGCATTTCTATACGTAACGAATAGCAGTGTTTACGATTATTATTCAAATGTCTCAAAATGGATATTTTAGGGAAAAGAAACTGAATTATTTTGTTGGATCATTTTTCTGTTTTTCAGGAATCTTTCTCAATAATTCTTTTCGTTTTTGCTTCTTTTCTGATGAAAGAAATTTTTAATTTCTTGAAACTTTGAGAAGATAAATTTAACGAGATTTAGAATATGCATCCTAGTTACTATTATTAAACTATTGATTCACAAACACTAGAATTCTTTATAACTTAAAAAAATCAGAAAGGGCTAATAAAATTCAGTTAAGAGCAATATCGCAAAATAATTTAAAATTCAGCATATCTTTAGAATTTCCGATACACAGTCTCACGAGCTCAGACAAAAATGTTTTTTTTGTACAACGTTGCCATTTCTCGTTTTGAAGTCCTTGAGTTTGTTCATCAAAAATTCGTTAAAGTTTTTAAAAATATAAAATCGATAATAAAACAAATTTCAAATTTGGGCTTCTAGGTGCCCATACTCAGGTGGAAACATTCAATATTCAAAACTGGAAGGCTCTAGGTACCGTTGTTTTATAACAGTGCGCGACACATACATGCATTTATCCACATTCTTCATTATTTAATTTCTTTAAATATAATACAGGGCGATAATATTTGGTGGCAACTATTTGAAAACCGAAACTGCGCTTTTAGTGAATCAAAGCAAAATGCCGAAACGCAATTAATAGTCCTTCTGGGAAAATTGCCCTTTTGAACTAAAAAAAAGAAGTCTAAATTTTATTACCCGAAATATTAATATTTTAAAATGTTAATAGTTTAATATTAATAGTTTAGATATTAATAGTTGAAATAGTGTTAGTTTGAATAAGAATCGCCATTTATATATCTAAAATTGTGACGAAGTATCACTATCAATGCAGTTCTAAAAGCTGCTATCAGAACTGACTTATCTTTACCCATGTGATCACGGACTACAATGAATTTAAACCTGTAGCTTTGTTATTGAACTATTTTCTGTGCATTCATTTATTACGGACGGACGCCCACTGCATTGATTTAATGATATCAATATTACGTTTTACCACTTTTTATTCATTGAAAATAATTGTACATATTTTAACTTACTTAATACTAAGATTGTGCTTAACTCTACGAAACCGCGTGACGTACGTGACTACTGAACTCTAGCTGACAAACTTAATTATTTGTGAATTACTTATATTGAAGTCATTTTGTGGCAAACTTTGACTCTTTTATACGCAAGCAGTTCTTACTACTTATGAAATTTACTTTATGCATGTATATAAACTGTGTTGGAATATTTTACGATCCTATGTAAACTTTGGACTTAAGGGAGACTGATGACGTGACCAGAGACTGTGATAACTTCCTTATTTTTCCTGCAACTGTCACCATTTACAATGACTCCATTTATTACCATTTACATCAAAGACAACCTTGTGAAGGCTTCTGTATATAATTCTTATGATTTTATTTTGCACTTCTATATTAAATATTATATTTTCAGTAGTTTTTAACTGGAATCTTTAAGGTCTAATCCGATGCTGAAGCCAGCACATGGGACAATGGTCACGCCCCTTCACCCCACCTATACTGTCCTCCTGGAGTCAGCTCCACTATTTCCGGAAGGGACTTTCTACAGTTCACCGGCTCTGCTCTTGGAAACAAGCTTAGTGTAGCTTTCCTCATGTTGGATGTGGCCAAAGTTTTGGGCCGTGTCCGGCATGAGGGGCTAGTCTACAAACTGATTCAAAAGCAGATTCTCCGGGAGCTGATTCTGCTAATTAAATCATTCCTTGAAAATCGATCCTTCTCAGTGAGACTAGGAGATTCATATACTGATCCGCACCCCATTACTGGTGATGTAGCTATGTAACTCAAGGAAGTATTTTAGGACCAATTTTATATCTTATTTACATGAACAACTTCCCCAATTTCAGCTCTGATCACAATTTCCTACTTGTTTGTTATGCTGATGACACAGCACTCCTTCAAAAATCCAGAAACCCAAATCATGCTCTGAAAAAATTACAAGAAAAAACACCTGCAGTAGAAGATTGGTGTCGAAAATGGAGGAGAAGTATTAATGCGGATAAATCAGAAATTTTACTTATCTGAAAATTTAAGGGTACTGACATCATTAATTGCACTATTTCTCTCTTCGGTCAAAGCACCCCTCTGGTAAATAGTGCCAAATACCTCGGAATCACTTTCAATAAATCATTCACTTGGTCTACCCACATTAATATTACCCGTGGGAAAATCTACGGCATCATCAGGAAACTTTTTCCTTCTCTTGGAATCCTCAGGACGTAGCTGAACTCGAAAAACAGGATTTATACTGCTATCATCAGACCTATCCTCACTTATGCATCACCTGTCTGGGCAAATGCTAAACAGTCTGATATTAACAAGCTTCAAGTCATCCAAAACAAGTTCTTGAGAATTATTACAGGGGCTCCATTTTATATCAGAAATACGAACCTTCATAAAAATCTCAGAACTGAATATGTACGAGAATACTTAAACTCAACGATAACTTCTACAGCAAGGCCAAGAATAACCAATACGCAAGATTTGCCACTATATTAAATTATGAAATAATAGCTGAAGATTATTTTTCAAGACCATTTACAGCTCACACACTCAATATGCTTAATGAAATTCCTTAACCGCTGTTAATACCTGCATCTGCTTTAAAAATCCCAGTTCACTAGAAATCAGCAATTACCATACTTAAGGACTTAGTTTTCATAAGCGGTATGTGATTGTTAGTGATTTTTAAGCATCTATTATATTTTTACCATAATTATTTTCGCATATATGAATTTTTAGACTACATGCAAGGACTATAGACTTTGGATATTTTAATTATCTTTATTTGCTACCTATGCTCGCTGCATGTATCAGCAAACTAGAAGCAAAGTACTTCAATTCTTTGAACTACCTGATATCTCGTTTGGAGAACTATTTCATGTAACTTCTCATCACCATGCCGTTTTCGGAACTCATTCATATGAGCAGGTAAGTACTGCTATTGCAGTAGATAGCCTGTATAATCACCCAAGTATCAAGGTATCAAGGTATCAACTCCAGTATTCATTCTAGACCACAAGCGCCTCCAGTGGCACTTACCTTACGACAGCCGGATAAAAACATGCAAATTGCATGTTATTCTTGGTATATAGTGGAACCTGGAATCTGACTTATCTATCACTTACTGCATTGCCATTCTGATTACAAGAAATAACTTTTTTACATTTAGAGGCAACGTCTCATTTTCCCATTTGTTGACTTATAAATGTTAAATAAATTAGATGAAATCTTTTTAAATTGCACAGTTTTAATTAAGTGAGCTCAGACGTAAAATGCGATAGTTTTAGACAAACAACGTTATCAATCAAGTGTAATTAGAAAAATCATGCGGCCGTTGACAGTTATTTAGATTTATCTTAAAATGACCCCCTTTCTTTGGTATCATTTTTGTTTCTGGAACTTCGATCGGTCATAAAACATTTTTAAGGGAACCTTTCGATTATAATTTTATTTACATATGACGAAGAACGTTATGATAGCTAAAGCTATAATAATATTATGATAGTTCATAAAACGAAAATATTGTTTTACGCTTCTTTGCATCAAAACATACAAATATGATCTTCACACGCTATTTATTTAAAACCATATAATTTAAAAAGCGATTTTACATACTTTTGAATTAATATTATTTAATTTTTTAATTAGTGGTTGATTAATCCTTAATTAGTAGCTTTCTCACTAGTGGCCAATTAGCTAAATTAGTTTAAACACTAGTAAATTTCCCCGTTCCGCTTTAGGTAACTAAAAGGTTTACTAATATGAAGTTTTCTTGATTACTTTTTAAGTGGATCTTAAATACTCTTAGATTTTCCTTAGAGAGTTCTCAACGAAATATTTCTTGCCGTCGGTCTTCATTTCGTTTTCATCATTATAACCTAAATCAGAGAATTACATATTTTAAATATTGAGAAAAAGGCATAAAATCAAGCAGAATCTTTTCAAACAGTACGTTTCAAAATAGACAGTGCAATTTAATTAAAAAGGCGGTTAATTAATTTTGAAGTCAAATGACTGCTATTTTGGTTAAGAAATTAATTCACATCTTGTACGTTAGTTTCTCTCTCTCTCTATATATATATGTATTAAGGTTACCTTTTTATAACGCAAACAGAAATGCTGATAGCATAATCAGACCAGATTTATTCCACTTTTAATAATATGAAACATCAAAATCTCTCTCACCAACACCATCTACTTTACCCTTTTAATTCTTCAGTGAGCACGGAGATTATTAGTTAAATCCAATTACTTTCACTTGAACACCTTTCATAAACTAGGGGATAATTCATAAGATTTTCTTTTTAGCGCATTATTTTGCGGGCATCTTTTAAATATTAGATGCCTAGTTTCTTGGTCATCTTTCCTAGGGTAACAAATGATATTTGTAAGAACTCCAGTACATGAAAATGATGTTTTGATGATTTTTCGCGATGAGTGACATACCATTATATACACTACTGTGTGTCCTGTGCACCACTATCTTCTTTATTTAACTAATTCATAAAACGTTACTATCATTTCGAAGGTTTTGAATTATAACGTTATGCATGTTATAAAAAGACTATATACAAGTATTTTGTTTACATCTTCCTCCAACTAGGTGCAGTGGAAATCATAAACTGAATGAAGATTGATGTAAAAGGTTTATATTTTATTTCCTGAGGAATTTCTGACAAGGAAACTGCTGGAATAAAAATAGCGAAATTAAAAGACGGAGTGATATTATTACGAAAAATGAGACGAGAAATTTCTGAACTAGAGTAGAAAAAAGATGATGATGAACAGCGTAATATAATAAGGTGATAATGGTTAAAGGAAAAAAATAAGCATAAAGTTACTTTAATAAAAGTAATACGAAATGAGCTGCAGAGCGTACATTTGAAAACGTTTTGGTGGTTGTAGGGCAATCGTTTTGAGAATGAGTTTAGCATTGCAATAAAAATTGTTTTTGTAAATAATTACAAAAACGGAAGAACATGAAAAAACGTATATTTAGAATTTTATATAATATAGCTAATTCATTATTTATCTTAAAAATTTATATTTACTCTTACGAACTCATGAAAAAATTATCTATATTATTGAGTAAATTTAAAACTCAACTAGAAAAAGGAACTTCAAGCTTTAAAAACTCAGATATTTATTTTTACATTTCGTTTTTGGACATAAAATTATATA
>KK119221.1:0-42550 GCA_000611955.2 Stegodyphus mimosarum | reverse complement strand
AAGAGATATTACAGAGGAATACAGTATTCAAAATAATGGTATGATGGTCGAATTCTTTCTTCATTTTTCAGATCACAGGTCACGTAGAGCAGTGCTTTCAAACTGGCGGCTATCGAAGCAATTTTATGTGGCCTACGAATGTATTTTGATTACATATCTGTTGCAGATAGGGCATTGGGAATATTTCAAGTTTTAATAATTCGAAGTTCGAGTTTACCTTCTTTTCTTTACCATTAAAAACTAAACTAACATTCCAGAAAATCTACAAATACAAATGGAACTAATCAGTTTCTGTAGGCTACGAATCTTATTTGACAATTTAAAGGTACAAATTTGATTTTCTTTTGTTCGTAATTGACAATTATTAAATACGCCCTGTTACAAAGTTTTTGTGATGAAAATAATCAGTTTATTAAGAAATACTCTTGTATATGAACAGCTTTTAATCACAGTCGAAATTTATTAAGAAAAGAAACAGAAAAAGCGATGAGACGTGTTGAAGATAGTCCACAATCTGCGTTGAAGATAGTTTCTAGTGAGTTTTCTGCAGTGCACAGACATTATTTCACTTACCATTAGAAAATTATCCCGTGTCAAGAAAAGTTGCATTTACATGCAAAATATTTAGCTATCGATATACAAGTATGTGTATTTTAAATTATCTGTCGAAAAAAAATTTAATAAATAAGAGAGAGAGTTAGGTTTTCATTATTTAATCTTAAGCTTGTATTACCTGAAAATTTTTTATAATTTACTTATTGTTAATTTAAAGTAAAATATGTTATTTAATGATTAATTGAACATAGAATTAAATTAAATAAATGTTAATCTGAAATACTAATATTAAGTTGTGAATGTATTTGAATTACAAAGTGTAACTAACAAAAAACATCTTACAAGTACGAAACTTCAGTTTTCATTTTCCTTTTTGCTTTTATTATTAAAATTTATTTATGTTTCGATAAAATATTTAGTAAATGAAATTTAGTGTTAACTTAAAATTATGTTTTATTTTGTTGATAAATTTTCATTTTACGAAAAGAAAAAAAAATTTGGCGCGTCATTTTTTTTTCAGGTTGTGCATTCTGCCAACACAATTTGAGTTTGGGACATATGATGTAGACCAGTTCAAATTTATTTTAAATAATTTTAATATGTTTAATTAATCATTAAATAATTTATGTTACTTTAAACTAAAAAATAAATAAACTATAAAAACTTTTTAAATTATCAGAGAAAACTTTCCAAGTGAGACAAAATTTGAGAATAAAAAATGTAACTTAGTTTCTTTCACTTTTTATCACATTTTTCGTCGACTCATAAATTAAAATTCATACGTTTGTATGTAAATAGTTATAAATTTTGTCTGTAAGTACAAAATTTGTTTGTATGATGCCCTTAGAAAAAAAATGAGATGAGAAAATTTACTAGACGTTATCTGTACACACCCAGACTGTAGATGTTTGTTGGACAGCTAGTTGTTTTCTTACCAATTCTGACCTGTGAAAAAGAGCTGTTTACATATAAACGTATTTCCCAAGTAAAGCGATTGTTCTTAGGACAAAAATTCGTAACTAAGCGTACTTATCTTTTGGGGAGTACGAATAAAGGTAAATCAGATACCTTCAAATCTTTGAAAAAAAAATTAAATCTCATTGTAATTAGCTCCATTTATAGATATTCTCGGGCGTTATTCAAGTCATGTAAACTTGTCTTCAAAGAATTGAAATTTTACAGTCATTGGATTACCGTGCTTGTAATGAATACATAACAGAAATTTATTCGTAGGCTGCATAAAATTGCTTTTGGGCTGTCAGTTTGAGACCACTGATGCAGACGTTTCAGACCATGTTCGGCCCAATTTACATTTGACAAGGAAGTTGTAAAAGCAAATTACACAAGCAAGTCAAAAATGAATTTTCGCTCGTCTTGAATTAATCTCGACTAACTTCTTAAAGAACTTCAACCGAATTCACTCAGGTACTCTTCATGTGCATGAATGTCTGATTATAGAAGATATTAAGAAAAGCGATAAAAGTTGTCGAAGTAAAATATGTTTCTGGAATTTTGGGAAAATATAAATTTAATTTTGTAAGGTCTTCTATATTTTAGTTCATAAGGCTTATTTTAGGTAATACATTTTTTTGTTCTAATTTTTTTTATATATTCGTTGGTCTTCATTAAATAGCGACAGAAGTTGTTATTTAGAATAAAATTTGTGGCAAACACTCAGTACAGTTTTCTAGACTGATAAAAAAGCCTGCCCAACTAGCTTATCTGTGTGTCTGGGATTTAAATTTGTATTGCATGCACCCCCTTTTTTTAGCTAATTTTATCGTTCGAAAGTTGAGAGGGGAAAATTATGCGAGGAATTTTATTTCCAAAGAACAAGCTTACAGTAAGAGCATAACAAATCAAAAGGATCTGAACAATTGCATAACAGCATAACAGATCGGAATACAATTTATCAATAAACTAGCCGTCAGAGGGGAAAACTATATATAACAGAGGAAAGGGAAAAATATTCGAATATTTAAAAAAAATTCAGAATATAGTTGCAAAGCGCTAGGAGGAAAATAGAGTGTCTGTTAAAACGTAATTTAAATATAATGTGCTAGTTAAAGTTAGATTATGTAATTTACTACTGTAGTGTTTCTCGCCCTTTGTCTATGATAGAACGTCGAAGAACCTAACGAACTATGTAGCGACTTATCACCTGAGTTCAAAACACCTAAGACATAGACTCGAGAAGGGTTAAAATACCCTTTTAAATTCATTCAAATAAGAATAACAGTTGGATCCTTCTTCGGGCTTTCAGGAAAACCTCTTCCTTTTATCTCAGAACTAAATAAGAAACTAAATTAAACTTAACTAAACGAAACATAGCCGAAGCTAGACACAATTATCTAACGTAGCTGGCCCTTAAATTAAACTAGCCAGCGAATATGAATAGGTACCTAGAATGCGGTTGAGAGCAACAGCTTCAAGAATGTCTTATCCAGAACACAAACAGGCACCACTAAGGACTCCTAGCACTCTCTATCGAAGTTAGTTGAACCTTCCTTAAATATTTCCTCTAACTCATTTGCATTCAACGCTATTCTAAAAATTCATTCTGGTAGGAAGATGTAAGTGAAAACAAGACTTGAAAGGAAAGGGTTTCAAAATTAAAATAACTGTTATAAAATTAAAATATATCTTACACTACTTTAAATACTTGTATAAAATATACCTTACACTACTAATATTATTATTATTATACTTACTAAAATTATATTATACTTATTAAAATATACTATATTTATTAAAATTATATTATTATTATACTTATTAAAATATACCTTACACTACTTTAAATACTTGTATTCTTGAGGCTGTAAATAGTCGTAATTTTAGGTTACGAACTATAAGGAGCAGTGTATTAAATATTTGGACAATTTACATCTTTTCTATGATAATTTACTGTAAAAACGTTATTTGAGCAAGTTCAATAAGATAAATAATTAGCTTCTAAACTACAAATTTATAAATACACTCACGTTTGTGAAAATTGCAACACCATGAAGGACTTACGCGAGTGAGCTGAAATTTTCAGGAAATGCAAAGTAGCGCATGATATGCAAATGATTAGAATTGCAAATCCGTAGCGCATGCGTATGCTGAGCAGCGCCCTCCTAACGGCTGATGGATCCGAATAAATAGACGGCTGTAGCGAGGCGTGTATGGTTATCGGTGGTTATCTGCTAGTGGTAAACGTTAACTCAATCTGTACTTATGCCTCGTCGACGAAAGAGAGCGAGATTTGAACAACTTACAGAGTTTGAACGAGGGAGAATCATCGGCCTTCGTGAAGCTGGATTGTCGTATCGTGCAGTAGCCTCTCGTGTGCAGCGTAACAGCAGCACAGTGATGCGCGTTTGGAAGCAGTGGACGGACGAGTGTCGGACAACTCGGAAATCCGGGAGTGGACCCCGAAATGTGACGTCAGCTCGCGATGATAGACACCTGGTCCGCATGGCGCGGACGGACCGTACAGCTTCCTCTAGACAATTGGCAGCACTGTGGTCAATAGCTACAGGTGTTTCATTGTGTGCTTCATCAATTCGTAGACGTCTGCTGCAGTGTGGACTGCGCGCACGGACTCCTTTATACAGGATCCCCCTAACGCACGACCATCGCCGCCTGCGGCTACAATGGGCCAATCAGCATAGAGACTGGCGTGCTGATTGGCAGCATGTCGTGTTTTCTGACGAATCCCGCTTTAATTTGTGGTACCATGATGGCCGCATTCGTGTCAGACGCTATGCCGGTGAACGCCACCTTCCGGAGTGCATTATCGAACGCCACAGTGGACGAACACCCGGAGTTATGGTCTGGGGCGCCATAGCATATCATAGACGATCTCAATTGCTACGAATTGTGGGCAATCTGAACAGCAACCGGTATATCCGTGAAGTTCTACAGCCCGAAGCTGTTCCCTTCCTTCAAAGCTTGCCAGGCGCTGTATTTCAACAGGACAATGCCCGCCCTCATACTGCTCGGATTGTTAAATCCTTCTTTGCAGCGCAGCAGGTACAGCTTCTTCCTTGGCCTGCGTGTTCCCCGGATATGTCGCCAATTGAACATGTGTGGGATGTCATTGGTCGGCGTCTTGCTCGTGATCCTCGTCCTGTTGCGTCTGCAGACGAACTTTGGGTACGCGTACAAACGATATGGAATGCTCTTCCTCAGTCAGACATTCAAACTTTGTTTGACTCCATGCCACGTCGTGGAGCAGCACTTATTGCGGCGCGTGGTGGCCACACAAAATACTGATTCTGATCTCTTGTTCTTGTTTGTTTGCTTTGAACATTTAATCATTTATTTGTACCACTACCACTCAACTGTGTTTTAAATTGCATTCAATTATGACGATTCCTTCTTGGTGTTGCAATTTTCACAAACGTGAGTGTAGCTTATAAGATTACGCTATAATACAATTTTTGGATATAGAACATAAATAATATATTATCCCAAGTAATATGCTTAGTGTTTGTAATAATACGTTATTTGTGTTTTTGTCGGAATTTAAAATACATAAAATAACATTTAAATAAACATACCACTAATTTAATCGTTTTAAGAACATACTGTTTTTTTTCATTTTCAAATTAAATGAATATGTCTTTAGGATAGATAGAATTAATGCATATACATATATTGCAAAATTATTTTCATCGTTTCGCTTGATATGCAGTGAATAGCAGTTTTTTAAAAAAAACTAAGAATCAGAAATGTTATTCTTTTTTCAAGCATACAATTTAGCAAAATTTTAACAATACTTAAAGCTAAACAAAACAACGTTTTGCTCCGTATTCTAGTCCTTAAATTTTCAGAAGATCCTTCTAGATTAGAACAATGTCCAAGTATTCCTAAGTGGTGAATGAAAGGTTGTTAAACTGTGTTGTTGATGAGAGAAGGACATGAGACTTGTCTTAATTACCACCGCCATTTGTTACTTGGAACATGTTGGTATGGAATTTAGTATAGTACTGCTTTAGCAACAAATCTTGAAATTGTGCTCTAAGGCGCTGGCAGTAGTTTTAAGAATGCAAGCGTATAAACGCTACGCTAATGAGGCAATTACATTAGGTACGAATCCTAAGTGTGTAATGTTAGAAACGTTGTTCGAGCCGTGCATCCGTGGAAAGGTAAGCATGCGATTAGTGCTAAACACCGTGGAAATTCTGACTCACCGATACCAGTTCACTCGAATAGTCACCCACCCAAGTGCAGACCACGGAAGCTGATTCTTGAAGCATTTTAAGACAACATGTTATTCTTTCTGTGTGGAAGTATGTACAAAGTCTCTTTAAGGCGATCTTAATCTCTTTCTAGATGTGGACCTAGATTATTGTGAAATCTTAGGTATGTACATCTAAAATGCACATCCTCTCCATTTGTCGAAGCAGTGCTCTGTTTTAATCCAGTCAACTGAATTGTTAGAATACGTATTTCAATATATAGATACTACTATTCACAGATAATGTGAACAGTGCATATAACAGCCTTTATTCCTTACGTTATACACGGTTATTTAGAATGGTTAACACATGATTCTGTTTTTGGAGCACAGAATAAAACATAAAGATGAAATTTAAGTAAAACTTTCCAAGTTTTATTTAACAAGTACTACCTTTTTCCTTTAGTTAAGATTCTCATCAAGATAATCAAATATTCTTGTCAAACTTATTCCAATTAATCCCATGGTACTGTTTCCTTAGACATATTTTTTTTAGTATCGTATAAACCTGTGAGCTAAGGTGATGCGAACATAATATCTTTAAAGTAGCCAGATGGACGCGACTATATGACGTAAGTTTTGATAACCTAGGGCCACAGCTGTGAAATAAAGTTGGTCACTTGCACCTGCTCTAGCATAAACAGAGCCCTGATTTAAGAAAACTTGCCTTTCTATATAAATTTTTTGGTTACATCCTAAGAATTTATGATTTCTTTTTTCATTTTATGTACATCATATCAATATGTAAATTAAATAAGTACGGAACTTTGCTTACCAAAAATCAAAACAAACAATTGAATAAAGATGATTTAGAACGTTCATTCGTAGATCAGTAAAAATCATTATAAGTAAACCGTTTGATATATTCATGCAAAATGAACTAACTATTGTTTTGGCACTTATTTCGTGAGATATGTTTCATCAATATGTTATCTTAAATATTCATTATCTTTCTAACAAATTTTTATTACCTCAGTTATTTAGGACAAATATTTTTGTTATACTATTTTGTATTCATATAAAATTACAGTACTAAAAATTACTGAAAGAAAATTTAACTAAGGCAGGTTTTTAAATCGAAGTAAATAGATCTAATGCTCTATAATGTTTTCTGCTCTTTGGAAGCATAAAGTGTACGAAGCATTCTTATAGACAGTGAATTATCACTATGTCTTGTAAGGTGTCACAGAGGCAGGAAAATGGTGTAAAGGACCTTTTTATTTGACTCATATAAAAGTTAACAGAAGGCACCATTCGTGCTTACAAAATATAGCCAGGAATTATAGCTTAAAACAAAGACAAGAAATTTGATTTAACTAAGTAATAGTAAGTTAGCTTAACAGCTACACAAATTAAGTAAAGCGCAAGTTAGCTTTGATCTAAACGTCGGCATGACAAACCTAATGACGAGAATAACGCAAAGCTGGTGAATACTATTGTCAGGAGAAATGAAATTAGCAAGATGACTTTCAGCAGGCAGAACACTCTCTCTTCCTATTCCCTACAACCTTCCTTTAAATACTATTTCCTCCCTAACTCATTCGAATATTACGTCAGCTAGAAATTCACATTCTGGCAGGAAAAGGAGAAACGAGGAGGATAGGAAAGCGAATTTATATAAAATAACCGGTTGAAAACTAAACGATACAGCACAGTTTAAAGGTGTAATTAACAGTTTTTGATTTTATATATTGTTTTAAATTGATGGCTGTATAACAGCAGAAAAAAATCATGTGTACACCACATGACTTCCTTGTGCGGAATGTGAAATTATACGCACTTTTTCCTGCATTTCATTTAAGCTTATTGGATTGATTTAAATCTGCTTAGTCGATAGCGCATAAACCAGAAGAGAATAAATGCACGCTTTAAAATTCATTATATTTATTTACCATAACAACACTCTGGATCAGCACATATATTAAGCAGATTTTTGTCCTCTCTTTTTATTTGAATTAACGATAGAAATTATTTCAGAGATAAATAGGAGAAACTGAATTTTAAATTCAAAGCAATTTCATTTTAAATCCGATATAATTAGAGAAATCAATTAACTGAACTAAGCTGTGATTAAATTAACTAACCAAATTCTTTCATCCAACGACAGTTTATTTTCAGATTCGCAATGAAAGGATCAAAAAAACATGGAAATTCGTTAAATTTTCTCCAGGAAAATAAGCTTCAAATTGTGATCTCAGAGTTTCAAATTGCACATATCCGTATTTGCACAATACTTTTCGAATAATGACACAATTTTCTACTAAAAATATTTTAAGCTTGAAAATAGTGAAAGAGTTGTCTGTTTCACGCAACTAAAACACAGATCAAGTTTCCTCTCAAACCCCTTTAATTTCTCTTGCGGATTAAAGAACAGTCAAAGAGTTACCTTTCAGAAACAGATATAATTGATTTATTTCTGAAAATACATCTTAAAGATATGCCAGTGTACGTAGCCACATATCATGGAGAAAAATGACGTAAAATCGTTTAATTTCATTTGCACATAACAGGACTTTTTCGCGTATTTAAGAAGACACCAAGGGCAGACTTCGAGAAACGCTTGTTATCCGCGGCAGAGGGAATGAAGTGTTCAGAACTGATTCAAAGAACCAATTCTCTTTACTGTGCAAATTTGCTCCGATGTTACAAAACGGAGTTGTAGCTCTTTTACAGTTGATGGGCAACTTTTACTGGAAGCGTGGAAAGAATAGAAATCTGCTTCTTGTTTACGAACTGATTTACTTTACTGAGTGACCAAACGTCGTTTTCATGAATATAGGGTGGAAGAAAATTGGAAGCCTGCTGGGAAAGTTCCAGCAGAGAACAAGAGAATCTTTATCCTCCCGTCCTAAAAGTGAGTTTAATTTTTATCATTTCCCAACATTTAACAAATTTTTTTCTAGAATTATATTATTAGTTATATGTAAAAAAGAGGTCTTGAAGGATCAGAGAGTTAGCGTTTGATTGAGTTAAATCTTCTGATCTGAAGTTTTCTTGATACTCTACGCTCATACTTCGTTAACCGATCCCGATCGCACTGCTCGTTCCATTCTTTCCGTCGGAACCGCTGTTGATTCACCTGTCGCTCCCGATCTTTTTTATTAGTAAACAATGAGTCATAAAAAAGAACCGATGTATATCAATGAACGAAAGATTCTGCTCCGATCCCATAAAAGAACGGTTTCCAATTAGTCTGCGGGCCATAGTTTGAGAAACGTTGTCTTAACTCATTTGATTGATACTAGTCATTGTTTATTATTTTAACTCCACACAATACTTTTAATGCTAAATTTCATATTAACAGCTGATTCAGGTTTATTCTATAAATTTCAGCAGTATTATAATTCAAAGGACGAATCGTTTCTTTCATCATATTTCAAGAACTTTTTACATTTCCAAGATTCAACATCAACGTGAAACGAGATTTTGAGGAATCTTGATTCAATATATTTTGAAAAACAACAGGCTTAAATATATTAAGTAACACAATTAGTTGCAGACTTTCATGTATTTTTGTCATTTTTCATTTAATATAGTTCAGGCGGCGCAACAAGCTAGTTTGTTACAATCAGCAAAATAGCTGGTAAAATTTTCAGTTAGTAAAGGAATAAAATTTTTGGTTAGGAAATGAACAAAATTTGAAGTTAGAAGATGAATTAAATTTTAGATTTTATTAATAAATCGTTAACAAGAAGTGGGTGCAAAACTAGCGGTTGAGCTGTAAAAAATAGAAACGCGTATGTAATTTTGTACTTGATCATCATCTGAAGAAGCGGGTAGTATTTAATTGTAGATAAAATCCCTTGTTGACATATTCAGTGATATGATTAAATTTAAAATTTACTTTTTGTTGCAGCTTTAGTTTCAAAAAAATTGTTTGGAAGAGATATTCCGAAATATGCTCTTTCTATAAAGAAATGCGATATAAGGAGATTTTAATTCTTTCTTTGATGGTCATTGAAACAGTTTTAGAAGATTAAAACATATAGTTTTGAAATTCAAACATTCTTTAACTTTTATTGTATATAAATAAGAAGAAAGTTATTAAAATAGAATAGAACTGTTTTTATTTCCAGTTTTGCATTATTAAAATATTCAGTTACCCAAAACATTTTCAAAGAAGTAAAAATTAAACAATTAATGGAAACATAGTCAAAGATACAAAGACACTTAGCATAAATATAGGCCCAG
Organism: Stegodyphus mimosarum; assembly: GCA_000611955.2. Taxonomy (NCBI): domain Eukaryota; kingdom Metazoa; phylum Arthropoda; class Arachnida; order Araneae; family Eresidae; genus Stegodyphus; species Stegodyphus mimosarum. The sequence goes on along the minus strand of KK119221.1, from coordinate 32,577 downwards.
ATATATGATTCTCAGTTTAAAGGGTTGATAAAAAAGTCGTAACTTATATTTTTACACAATAGGAAAAACAGGTTCTTTTTCTCGTCTTTAAATAAACATAGAAATGCTGTTTTAAGTGGTCAGTTGTCGCAAATAATTATATATGTGATAAGCGAAACACAAGAAGAATTTCAGTTTAGTCAATATTCAATCAAGTACAATAATGTAGAGACAGAAACCAGCCACTGCTTGGATTTGGTTGGCTGAATCTCGTGCCTTTCTCTAGTTGCCCTTTAACTGAAAGAAAATATAAGGAATATCTACATACTCATTTCAATATTTATACCACTGAATACATTAAATGGTTAGCATGTCCAGATAGCAGTTGGAAGATCCACGGTTAGAATTCAGGTGACAGCACTGTAAATCTGTTATGTTTCTGGCTGTGTCGAACATAAATGTCTGTATAAAATGGTGTTTTTAGAAATCGTATGACAAGACATGACTAGTAGGACAAAAACAGCCGCTACTTGCTTTCAAATCGTTCAGTTTGTTTATCAAAAATTTATTAAAGTTTTACAAAATGTGAAATAAATAATGAAAAATATATAACCTCATTCTATGAAAATATTGAATATTTTTAATTAGACAGGTCATGAAATGTCATTCAGACAGTCATGAAATAATTAAAATGCACTTAAAGTGCATTTTAATTATTTGAATCAGTCAGATTTAAAAGTAAGAAATTAATTTTAAGAACTCCATCTATTGCTTTTAAACAGCTTATTTTGTTAATCCACAACAGACTGGTTCAATCTGAAACATAAATACCTTACATTTGGCAGAATGGCATCAGACTCAAATGAAAAGTGAAACGACAGATTTATAGGGATTCGACGCAAAATCCCATTTCAAGACTAATAGCCTCTTTTGGATAAAAAACACAGACGGACATTATATTTGTTTAGTAAAATCCTTATGTAAATGAAATCGGGCAGATCAAACTAGCGTATTTCAAAGATTAACTATATATCAATATTTCTTTTATATACGCCATTGAATAGCGTATGGTTTGCGGATTAAGAAGGAAGGTTTCTAAGGGCGGGCTGCTATATTAAATTTAATAAGCATAGCAACAAAGAAGTACTTTCTGCTTTGAAGAATGGCAGTAATTTCATTGAATATTTTAACATGTGTGTAAATTTATCACACTGGAATGTGGAAAAGTTATTACATATATGTAATTATTTCATTACAAATGCAAAATAATTTTAAATTCCTCTCCACGATGAGACATATTAACAAGGCAAATGTCTATGATAGTTTAATGTTATGCCTGAAAAAAAATAGCAAAATGTCTACAATCTAATTTAAAACATCCGTAATAATTCCATCATATATTTTCCGCAGACAATAAAATGTTAGTTTCTCTGCGGCATCCGATTGTACTTTCGTAACTTGTTGTAGCATTTCAAGGGAATGTAGCGCACATAAACGTGATTTATATCTGGAATGTCAAAGGTGACTTTCTAGTGTCTCATGAGCAACTTAATGGCAATGGGAGGATCAACAGATGCGTGAAATTATCGCTATCATATTTTATTCAAGAACCAGTCGGAAAGCGAAATTAAGTAAAACAATGATGTAATTTAAAAATCTAAAGCAAAATAATACTGAAAATTGAATAACGTTTCATTTCTCAGTGAACAATTACCAAAGCATGATTCTTAACAATGGCTTAGCAATGGATTTTAAAACTTATTATACAGTATATGAAAATGACAAATGACATAGCTACAATTACGAAATTTCAAAAAATAAAATTACAGATTACATGTAGTTAGGTCTTGAGAAATGCCAATTTATCGAAGAAATTAGCGTTCTGTTTTACTGAAACCGTGTCTATAAATCTCATTACTCGACATTTAATTGCGCAACCGGGAGTACAGTTTACCATTCAGGTCGAAACTATATACAGTAGAGGAAGGAGACAGTTAGACACAAGAAGAATTTCAGTTTTTTTACAATAACACTAGTATCTAATGGAATCATTGGGTAATTTTCTGAAAACATGTTTCGTGAGAAGTGGGTGATTGCGCCAGTTTCCTAAAAGCAGGAAAAATGGCATCTTAATTTTGCAAATTATGGTGTACCATAGTTATTCAATGCTTTTTTATAAATGTAATGTGTTTCTCATTCCTAAAGTAGAAATTCCCCATGTCTCACATTTTCTGATTAAGAGGAAATGTTTCGCATTTTCAAATCATACATGTTATAATCTAAATTTTCAGAATAATGTTCCCTAGACATAAGATATGGTTTTGAAATTAAGACAAAGTATTACAGTAGGTACCGCTTAATGCGATCACGTTTTTCCGTGGATATTTTGATAACATTAACGAACGATAATATTAAATGATGCGAAAAAGTATCCTTCGGAATTGCAATGGAATTTAACTAATCTAATGTAAATGCAACAAGAAGCAAATAAATAAGAACTTTGACAGAATGTTTACTAGGAAAATCAAAAATTTGTTTATGAACTGTTCATAATGTGTTTAAAGCAATAGTTTGTGACATATCTGAAATTTATTTGACCCCATGCTCTACCCTGATCTTAATACTGGGAGGACATCACTCATTCACTGAAGAGAACATGAAAATGTAAAATTTAAAAACAGGTGAAAAAGTAATCTTAGTTTTGTATAGATGTGTTCAGAGTTTGTTTTGAAGGGATTAATGCCTCCTAAGGAAAAAGAAATCTGCAGAAATATTTTTTTTCCTGAGGAAAAGAGACCTGTGTCTGATAATCCTAAAAATTAATAGAATTGTTCAGAATCTAAACCAAACGACTGCTCCTTTTTGACCTAATTTTAAATAGTTGAATAAAACTGAAAGCAAGCTGTTTGGTCACAGCTTCTAACACTTGGCAGTCTTTATAATTTATTTTGATCTTATTTGGAAATTTCATCCCTCATTGGAGACTCTGCAATCAAGAAATTCATTCTATGATATTTTGATCACGTGAACTGAATTCCATGTTTTCCTTTACAAACGGGCAGAACTAACGCAATGCTATAACAATAAGCAAATGATAACATTAAGCGTGATCACATTAAAATGCGTCTACTGTATTTCAATTTTGAGTATCTTAATCGACGTTATCGAGCAGTTTTTGAATTTTTCTAGAAAATATGATGGACAGTTTTATAACTTCAAAGACATATCAAGGATTAATTTCCGGTTTCTAAAAATTTTACAGTTTTTTAGATTTTAAGTTTACATACTCGGGGAAATACAGTGAATGATTTGAACAGAAGGTGAAGATTAATCAGTTTCCGGCTGACCCAGTATAGAGCCGAAAAATGCGTACCTGCAACTACGTTTAGACTTTTTGTTAGAGAAAGAAACACTTGTAAAGTCAAAATATTTCTAAGCCTACAGTTTTAAAGTGAATACTTTCATACACTTTTTTGACTGAGTTTCTTGATTCTAGTTACAATAGCAGACTTTTGTCAAAGCTTAACAATTTTGTTCTTTCCTTGGCCAGATTTTCCTTAATTTCTTTTTTGTTAATTTTTAACTGAAAATTATTTCCTTCATTTCAGGTAAAGAATTTTTTGCGTGTGTAATTAATTTAAAATTTAATTTTCCCAGTGTAAGAAATGGCTTTGAGGTTTTATGAAAAATTTATAACTGAAAAGTATTTTACAAGAATTCTTTTTACCTTCTGTGATGTTTTAATTAATACCGATGTGTATTTGTACGAATTATAATGGAAAGTAATTTCTGTAGAAGACATGAAACTGAAATTAACGCAGCTTTTATAATTTATTAATTAGTGCAATTAAGTAGGAAAATAAAAGAACAACAAAAACATATAAAATAATGCAATTATTTAAATGTGTTTTATTTGAGATTATAATATCTGAAGTGAATTTCAAAGGCTGTTGCACAATAAACTACACTATATACAGTCATTAGGGTTTTCTATAAAGGAGACGTGAAAAATGTACAATGCCCTCGCCGGGATTCGAACCCCGATTACAGGCTGGATATATTTCCAGTTACCCCATGAAGGCATGCAAAGATAAGGAAGAATGTATCTTATAATTTTTTAGCTCAAATAAAAATGAATATTTATACTTCAGAAAAAACCGAAAATTTTGCAATTTCAGGAGAGGATAAAGTTTTTAAGAATTCCTGTTATCATTCTATATTAGCAAAAAATACCCTCATACATTTTCTTTTACGCATACTCCTGCTGTTTTGTCTACTCCACTAAAATATGTAAATGAGAAGAATTTTAAATAGAAACAGGAAATCTAAGTTTAAGGAAGAGTGATTGACAATCGTATAAGTAACCGAGCCAGGTGTAAATATAAGTGTGCGAACTTTAAATAATTCAACTCCTTATTGTGTGTTATTCTAGCTAGGAGATAAAGTAAATTTGTATTAGTTAATTTAGTTCTGTAATAAAAGCTCAAGTGAACAACAGAATTTTTCATTATTTATATTTTTTTATTAAATATTCTTGTATTGTTAGTTAACGTAAGGATCAAAATTAGTCTGGTGACCTAGCAGGTTATTTAGATCAAGTGTAACTGAGTTTTATTTTATAATTACTACCAGTAAGCCCTTGATTCTTTAATAAATCGAATAAGCGAACGCGTGAAACTCATTACGGTATGAATTACGCGGGAATGGGAATAAAAGAATTAACAAATAGAGGATAAATCTAACTTTAAAGCTGTACATACATTTTGAGACTTCGCGATAGTATCCAATGAACATTAAACGAAATTAAATAATGTTAAATAAAGATTAAACGAATCTGGATCAATTATTTTACTGTTTTATTTTACGCCACTCAGATTTTGTACAACAAAGCAATAAAGTTAACAAAATTAATCAGTTTATGATATTAATTGAAAACTTCACTGTACTCAGTGTTTCGGTAAAAGCACTCCCATGTAAGTACTTTAAACTAAATATAAGCTTCGGAGCAGAAAACTCGCCTTTGCTTTAACTAAAGCGTAATAATAAATTGCGACATAGTCGGTGGTAAACGACGAACGCCCACTTTCCCCCTCAGATAGGGAAATATTTGTCCATGATTTCAAGTTGCGAAAATAAAGGAGGGAATAGGAGACCTTGATCAGCTGACTGCGTCCAAGGCACACACATTTGCCTTTTCTAAAAGAAGATCTACTACCAAATTCATTTAAAACGACCTTAAAATATCTAATATTATTTAACAATTAAATATTATTTAATATTATTTATTATCTCAATGTATAACACCAATTAAATTTTCATCTGTATTTCTTGTTTGCGCTTTGGAAATGTACTGAAGCTTTTGCAGTTCCAGACGATGATGATGTGCATGCTAAATGGAAAATATATACTAAAATTTAAAATTAGTAAAAAAATTCTTCTAAATAAAAATGTTATAATGCGTTTCATTTATGCATAAATTCTCATGCATGAACCATACACATAAATAGTTCATTATGAATGCATTGAGTTCCATTTGAAAAGCTGCATTATTACTTCATTATAAAAGCAAGCATAGAGCAATTAAAAACATTTGAATACTCTTCAGTGCAAATTTTATCTGTGTTTCAGGCAATATCTCGTCTGAGCTTTCAGCGATATGTGAGGAAGCGCAGCAATGTTTAGATAATACCTAAACTACGGAATCTATGTGAGAAAACCACATTACGCGGAACGTAAAGTGATAATACCCTGGGGAGAGACAAATAAACATTACGTATACGTTTAAATTTAAGAAGCCCGAGAGTAAATACTTACTTAGGAACTCAAACGCTTCCGGCACCAGAAAATAAACCTCTAAAGTACCTCAATATCGTACAAGCGGGATTTCTATTCAAGATTTAGAGCCTGTTTGTATTGTCGTCAGTAAATGTTTCTTCTTTTACTCTCTACTTAAAATAAGAAGCAATATTGTTGCCACTTTAACCCAACAATGTAATTTTTATTCGTTGGCTAGTCTCGAAGACTATTTAATTTCTTTTTTAATGCGAGGAAAAGGAAGAATAATCGCAGAACTGATCAACGCCCCGTTACGTTACTTTTATACCATTGATTACCTCGTTATTATTAGCTGTCCGATACTTCTTAAAATTTTTATTATAAATTATAAGCAATTTTAATTTTTATTGAAAAATGCAAAAAAGAAAAAAACACTGTTTTTTAATAAAAACCTGAAATTTAAAACCTTTGATACATAAAAGATTTGATTTACTTGTAGAATAAATTAAAAAAAAACTCTTTTAACTTAATGATAGTTTCATAAATATTGTTAAAATTCTGCAGTCCGACTGAAATACTCGTTTACTGTTAAATTTCATAAGTGACCGACAGTATTAATTAAAATTCTAAATTAATACATAATCTTTTCAGCAAGATGTGTCATAGAAGATTTTTTTAATAATATATTTCCAGAAGTGAGATTTTTTTTTACCCTAAAGGGGCAATTTACCCAGAAGGGCTATTAATTTCGTTTGAAAGATTTCATTTCAGTCAGTAATTAGTGGTCTAAATTATCTGAAATGGCTGATAAATTTTTCTTTAAATTTAACTATGAAACTCCAGATGGATTGATTGTATATGGAGGAGACAATTACCTTCGTTTCCGTTTGTATACTAACCAATGAATTTGGAGAATACTAGTTTCCATCAAACTTAATTTAAGTATTGTACGTCTGTAAAGTATAGGACTAGGATGCATGAAACCTCAAAGAGAATTTAAAATTAAGTTTAAGTAATTCGTTCATCCAGAATATGCGTACAATTATAAAAATATCAATGAAGAACGTCCATAGCGACTAACAATATTGTTGAAGCAATAGACAAACATATTCGAGGATATTTTAGTTGGATGGTTTTTGACTTGTCTCTGATTACTTTCTAAATTATTTAACGAATTGATTAAATGGCCTGGAGACCATTTAATGAAGACATAAAGCGAATGGAGATGCGTCATAATCAATATTTTAGGGATGAAGGCATTAATAGGAAAATATGTGAAACTAATATTTTATACGTTGCAATAAAGAGTAAAGTACAGTTTTAAGTAACAGTTAAAGGGTATCATGTATGTTTTTTAGTGCCTTTTTTCACAGTTTCTAAAAGGCAACTGTAAGTGATTGATGCTATAATAAATTATTTGTAAAATTAATTGGCATTTATACATTTTTTAAACAATTTAGAAAGCATTGAACAAATTTTAAAAAAAGAAAATATTAAAGGAAATGAAGCTCCTTCAAATATTAAAGGAAATGAAGCTCCTTCAAATATTAAAGGAAATGAAGCTTCATCATTTCCATTTTCTTCTTGGAACTTACAAAAATTTCATCCCTGTATATTAGCTGCTTGAATTATCTGTTCCACGCAGTGATTAACTAATAAAAGAGATTACTAACCACATATTACGTGTGATCTCAACAAGTTCATAGCAGAACAAAGATAAACATAGCCATATAATTTATGTACAGATTAGTGGAAAAAGTTGTAGTAAGGATGAATTTCAGCGAATTCCATTCAAGGCTTACATGCTTATGATTGATATCTATGCGTAACATATGAAGCATAAAATTGTCGATATGAAAACTTCTTGAGCGAGTCTTAGTAATAAAAGATGTTACGAGAGTCATGTTTTCCAGCTCCCTAGAGAATGTTTCTTTCAAATCTTTTCACATCACTTACCTTTCGTAAACTTTAGGCAAAATTGTAAAAAAGTGAGGAAGAAAGAAGTAACAGTTAAAGGGTATCATGTATGTTTTTTAGTACATTTTTTTCACAGTTTCTAAAAGGCAACTGTAAGTGATTGATGCTAAAATAAATTATTTGTAAAATTAATTGGCATTTATACATTTTTTAAACAATTTAGAAAGCATTGAACAAATTAAAAAAAATGAAAATATTAAAGGAAATGAAGCTCCTTTGTCGAATATACAGTAAAACGGTGGACCGTGAACACCTTGAATCACGAACAAATCAGTTCGCGATCAAATTTTCCAAACGGAAAATATCTTGGACGACGAACGATATCTCGACGAACAGGTAAGCCGTCAACAAATGATTCTCCAAAATGCAGTCTTGAGAAGGAGAAAGAAGGGAAGATATTCCTAGTAATTTATCCGCGAAATTTCTGCAAAATGGGATTAGATGCAAAGGTTCATAGAATATTATCACCCTGATAAAGCAGTAGTATGCATCAGCATAAATATTTGCATTGACAGTGTTATGTCTTTCTCTAGGAACATTTTAAAACATAGACGAAGCAAATTAAAACGCAGAAAATTTTAATGGGACAAAGGATCAGCATTCTCAATTAGAGACGAGCGGTATTAAAAGAAAAGCTCAGAAAGACAGCACCTATCCAATACCTTTGCGGAGCAGCCCTTTTTTTCCAAACAATATTTTTCACCTTTGACTTCCTCACTGTCTTTTACTTATCCATCAGCGTTGTTTCGTAGAGATAATCTAAACTTTTATTAAAGTTTTCCTATTTTTAATAAGTTTATTATTGTGTTAAATGTTGTGTATATGTTAATATAAAAATTATGTATATTAACATACACATATATTAACATATAACAACATGTATATTAACATGTCGTTAATATACATGTTAAATGTTGTGTAAATGTTAATACACACAACATTTCTTTTGCATAGTGTTTGTATTAAATTTAATGAATTCCATCGATTTTGCATTACGAACTTATATACAAAGTATTCTTTACTAAGCAATTATTTGGAATATAGTAGAGGATTAATTCATTTTACATTAACTTCTACGGGGAATATTGTTTCGGTTTACGAACTTGCATACTTTGGATGACAAACTATCTTCAGAAATGAAATAAGTTCGTGACCAATGTTTCTCTGTATTAGAAAGAAACAAAGAATACAAAAAATAAATCGGATGGAAGAACTATAAGATGTCAATGAAAGAAAGAATAATGCAACTGAGATTTGATAAATCTGTTCTACCTTGTGTATTTTCATCACAATTTATTGTTTTAAGGACATGATATTTCATGGCTAAGCGTATTGTTTGAAAGTGCCAATACCTGATGTAGTTTTCATAACATGTATGAGCCTGTTGGAAAAGAGAATGCGGAAGCCAAGATAGTTAGTTTCCACATTTTATTAAACCAAATGTTACGAGGTTTTCCCTAGAATTCAGTAAGATTAAATTGCTTAGGATGTTGTTAGAATTAAATTAATTTTAGTTGTAGGGAGTAAAATCTTTTTTGCTTAATGAATTTTTTACAGAGCCTTAGGATTACTTGAAAAGATTTTCTTCAGCGTTTACAGTAACGATGAAAAAATGATTTAAGCATAAGGAAATTACAATTTTATTCGATAAAAAATTCTCCTTTTAATTCCTAATTTAAATAAAACTTTTAATTTAAATAAATTTGAATTTGTAATAGCGAAAATTAAAATATTAATTGGCATTATCAAAAATTTATTCCAACTCTATCAGTGAAGTTGCATGTACGATTTCACAAGTTTAAAAATTCTTTCATTCATAGTTTTTTAGCTCATGCAGCCAGCCCATTCGCGTGGACGTGAACCCTGGTCAACTACTCTGATTAAAAAATTATCGTATATATACTTATGTATATATATATATATACATATGTAGGAAACTTTCACATATACTTCAAAGGATTGTAGCCATTATATGTACCGAGAGATGAAAACGTAGCACACATGAAATTATGAAAAATTGTGGAATTCTAGAATATATATCCATGGAAAATTGTTTCAATGGATGAAACCCATACATTGTTGCAAGTAATAGATCACTTGAAATTTCAGTTGCAATTGATGGTTAGTTTAAAAAAGCATTTGCTCGGTACACGATGGAAATGAGTTCCCCCCCCCCAAGCAGAACGAATTTTTATAACTGAACGTTACTTCACAATTCATAAATTTCATTGTGATGCCATCCTGTTTACACTCTTCATTGATGATTGCCAATGTTGCAATCCTGCTTTTGTTCCACTTTGTTGAAACTAAGAAGAGACAGGCTGCAACTTTGTTTCTGATGGTGTCGCCTCCCGTGTTTCGAAATCAGGTTACTCAACAAAAAATCCTTTCCTTGTTAGGTTCATGAAAATGTAGAAAGACCTTTTAAGCACTTCAACAGCTTTTTCTTAAGAATGATTTAAGAAGTAATGTTCAAGCATAAAATTTCGTACTGCTTGGAAAAATCTCATTTCCATATTGTAACGGACAAAAGGTTTTCAAACTAACAACTTAAATCGTAATTGAAGTTTATAACGATATATTATTTATAGTAGTGACATCCAATGAAATGATTCGCCGTTTAAATCTATTACGGAATTCTCGCAATTTTTAAAATTTGATGCGAGCTGGTTTTTAATCACATGATGTATATGCGTACATCAACATCACATAAACGTCGTCTGATTGGGTTCAGGATGAATAAAATGGGCATTTTATAACAAAGTGTAAAATATATTCTGTAAAATATAAAATAAAAATTTTAAAACGTTTCTATTTTTTCCTGTGTGAAAGGAACTGATAGTAAACTTAAACACAATGCAGCATAAACTCTAGTATTTCTTCATGCTTCAAATTTTTGACGCAGTATCATGTCAACCAGATAACTGTTAAACAGGCATTATATAATGGAATTTTATATAAAGTTTAGATTCTTTATTTACATTGCGAAAAGAAAGAAGACGTATAATCAAGAAAAGCGAATAAATACAACACGAGTTCTGTGACGAGTAAGAACTTCAGATGGAACTAATTGATTGATATAACACATTTTGTTATTCATTGGTAAGGCTCAAAATAAAATGTTTTTATTCATAATGATTTATTTACATATTTTTAGAGATGTTTATTCCATTATTCCTCTTATGCAATGAAATATGTTTCGAAATTTTCCAAGATAAAGAGGTTGCAATAAATTTAAGCTGAAACTAAATAATCCTCGATGCAAATGAAGTAGATGAACCGCAGATGAGAAAGCATTTCGGTCATTAACTCTGGATAAGATTGTCGCAAATGAGTTTGACACAATTCAACCCAAATTAATTTTAGAATCGATAACACTGGAATTAGATTAATATTTCACGCTTTGCAAATGGAATTCAAACTGAAATTCGATTTGAAAATTTAATTTGAAAAGTTATGAAATCCATGCCTCACGTGCACTATTGATCTTAATTAAGTATCTCAATTCTCGCTTAAAAGACAATATGCGTTTGCTTGCTTTCATAAACTCATAAAAATATTTGTTTGAGAATGGTTGTCTTCTATATAAAAGTATGTGAATTATAAAAATAAACAAATCGGACACTATTCTTTTGCTTCTGAGTGAATTAAAATTACCTTTTCGGTTATTGTACGTTTGTAACACATCCGAGCATTCTGAAACCATATACTATTTAAATTATGAATGATGCAGATCTGCTGCCACTTAAGATTGGAGTTTCTAATTATCATCTATATAAACTCTATCAAAAAGTAAATTTTAATTGAATTTAAGTGACACTAGTCAACAAGAAACTAAACTGATGCTCTTAAGTTCTAGAAACAACTATCGTATTCGCAAACTATCAAATTCTATACAAGCAATTTTGTGAGTATAATAAATCATTATGCGTCAGCCCAGAAACGGAGAAATATAACTTGCTGAAATATTCTACTTGCAGGCGCCTTTTGAAAGGTACTTTTACCTCGTGTATCATTTATATATAGCTTAATATGCTGTAGAGACATAAGGTATTTTTGAAACAGGAGACATGAAAAATGAGCAATACCTTCGCCGAGACTCGAACCAGGAGCTCTTGTATACACGCCGAGTGTGCTACAGTTGCACAATAAAAGCATGAAGAAAGGAGGGAGAAAATACTTATATACTCACCCTTTTAAAGGGCGACTGGGAATTATGGGACCCAACTGCCAAATCTGGTGGTGAGGATCATCATCCACCACCTTTTAGTAACACCTTTTAACACCACCTAGTGTCAAGAGGTTATTTTGAAGCAGGAGACATGAAAATTTAGCAATGCCCTCGCCGGGACTCGAGTCTGGACTTCTCGAATACGCGTTGAGAGTGCTACTCTTATACCACGAAAGCATGTAGAAAAGAGGGCGAAAATACTTTGTAATCATTCTAGTGAAAATCACCCATCAGTGGCCGAATGGATAAGTCAATGCACTGAACACTGGTAATTCACCATGAGTTTAAACTGGTGAAGGTACTGTCCGCAAACCATTTTCATCGTTTTATTCGAAGTTTGCTATTCTCAAACAAGGCCAACCAGAGTGGTGACCTCTATCTCCTTAATTCGTAACTGTCTGCAGATAAATAAGATACGTCACTGTCTCGAGTGTCGGAAAAGGAAATGTTCGACCCGATGTCGAAAGGAGCATAGCCTCGTCTGTCTCTCAGACCTTTTCTTCTCATGTATGAACACGAGCCAGTTTCTCTTAACACATCCTTCATGAGAGACATCTTTACCCTACAGGCAGATAGCCCCAAACGATTTATTATAATAATAAAATAAGTTTTATTCATCATATAAGCGAAATCGTAGACGTTTGGGAAAAAATGGTTCAGGATTATGGGAGTTCAGGAACTTATATTTACGTGAACGTGGAAGAGGACCTGATTAATATATATAACTATATCTTCCAAATTATTATTTTGAACTGTCTGTATATCTTTGGAAGATGATGTATGTTCAAAATCCACTTTCATTTCCTTGTATTTCCAAGAATTAGTCCGGTGTCATTAAATATTTAGTATTATAATATAATTAGCAGTTTGCACACTAATGCAATTTTAATATATTCTTCTATATTTGAAATCCAGAATTACTGCTACTAACTCGAGGGAAAGAACATATTAGAAAAAAAGTCGAATTCAGCATCTTCTAAATAAAGAAACTATAACGTTCGTTAGGGAATTTTTGCATCCTATGTAATTCCTCTGTTTGGGAATTTATGAAGTTTTGCAAACATAAATGTCAAAATTCCTGACACTTAAATTTAATGATGGTGAGCAAGAAACTTTCTTTAGTTGCTTCGTATCCCGTGATGAGATTCCCAGCAATCGTAAATTTCTTTAATGGGCACTCCTTCTAGAAATGATTCTTCCAATCAAGGAATAACTTAAATGCTATGCATCATCTTTTCCAACCCTGAAGAAACATACAATTCACTCATCGAAAATTTAAACAAAATTTAAACAAAATTTGAGAACAAGATGGCAAGACTTCCAACCAAAGTTCACTATATTTATTACTAGCCGCTATGCGGCTAGCCTTCGTCTGGCTTTTAAACGTACCGGAAAAATGCCTAAAAGACACACCTGGGACCGATGGCTCCGTAAGTTCCTCCAACTATTTTTTCTTTGTTAAGAATAAAACCTTTCTTGCATACGGCCCTGATGTATTACCAGAAAAACATATACCTCTTTAATTATAATTTTTAGCAAACTGATTGCATGAGATGTGTATCAAACATTTGTTAAAACATAATTTATATCGCCCTTCTTAACCAGAACTGTAACTACATAAAGCATTATATAAAAATTCTACAATAATATAAATAACCCTATGCCATTTCTGATGCCTCAAATTTTTTTAACATTCTCTTACTTGATAGTTTGAGTGATTCTTTTTCTGAAATGTTATGATATTTTAGGTAATCTTCTGAGTGTCAGATGAGAAAATGTGTCAGCAGTCATATTTCAGCCATTTAACTTGTTATATGTATAAAAAATGATAATGAAATAAGCAGTATTCCTTAATGCAAATATTACTTATCCTAATAAATAAATTAACCAATATCCCTTTGCAAATAGTTTTATTTTCTAAAAAAAATCATGCAAAACTTTTTTATAATTAAAATTATATATAATTAAAACATAATATAAAAAATTGCAATGAAATAAGCAATATCCCTTAATAAAAATATTAATTGCCCTAATAAATGAATTAAACAATTTGCCTTTGCAAAAAGAAACAATTTTTCAATTTCTTAAACTTTTCAATTTCTTAAAAAAAACTGACATAAGAAATAGGATGAAAAACGTTGCCAAACCCACATTTCTAAAAGAATGAAACTATTCAAAATGATGCGATTTCATCAAACATCTATCAACAACAATAAAAATGAAACATTGTTGCCAAAACCATATTTTATAATATGTGAGAAGTGTATTCGGAAGCTTCATTTAAAAAATTTAAGTACAAAATGTTATTATTATTCCAAAATTCTTTTTGTGAAAGGAGTCGGAAGGATTAAAGTTTAACGTGTCCAAAAATGATGGGAAGATAAACAGTACATTTTTAAAAATAAACTTTAAAAAAAATTCCGTTGCAAAGGTGTTAAGCTCACTTTGCTAAATAAATTCGTATTTAATCGATTTATTGAAATACGAAATTATTTTATATTCGTAAAATAGCTAAGTGCCTGCGTTTCGCGACGATGTGAAAATGAAACGTATAGAATAATATCTCGCTTTCCTATAACCCATTATGTCTCAAAATGACGCGATTTCCTCAAAAAACATAAAATAAAAAATAATCTAATTCGAATTTCGCAAAAATCGCTTCGATGTGCACTGGCTCTTGTCTAGATGCACCTATGTACCAAATTTCGTAGCCCTAGGTCTATTAGCTTACGCGCAGCACGAACGAAAGACACTCACAGACAGACCCTTTCTTCTATTATAGTATAAAAATGTATTATATATATAAAAATGACAATGAAATATGCAGTATCCCTTAATACAAATATTACTTATCCTAACAAATAAATTAACCAACTTCCCTTTGCAAAATCTTAAGAACTCAAATGGTATAAACAGATTAAAAAAAAATAGCATACAATGAAATAAGCAATATCCCTTGATAGAAATGTTAATTATCCTAATAAAGTAACTAAACAATTTACCGTTGCAAAAAGAAACAACTTTTTAATTTCTTAAACTTTTCAGTCTCTTAAAAACAGTAACATAAGAACTATTCAAAAGGATGCAATTTCATCAAAAATCTATCAACAACAATAAGAAAGGAAAATTGTTTCCAAAACTACAATTTAAAATATCTGAGATGTGAGAAGTGTATTCGGAAGCTTCATTTATGTCTCAAAAAATTTTTTAAAAATACAAAATATTATTATTTTTCCAAAATTCTTTTTTTAAAAGGAGTCGAAAGGATTAAAGTTTAACGTGTTCAAAAATCAAAGGAAAATAAACAGCACATTTTTGAAATTTCGCTGAAAAGGTGTAAAGCTCACCTTCCTAAATAAATTCGTGTTTAATCGATTTATTGAAATACGAAATTTATTTTAAGTTCGTAAAATAGCTAAGTGTCTACGCTTCACGACGATGTACAAATGAAATGTATAGAGTGATATCTCGCTTTCCTGTAGCCCATTATGTCTCAAAATGACGCGATTTGGTCACAAAACATAAAATAAAAAAATTCTAATTCGAATTTTGAAAAAATCGCTTCGAGGTGCACTGGCTCTTGTGTAGATACACCTATGTACCAAATTTCGTGGCGCTGGGTCTATTAGCTTACTCGCAACACGAACGAAACACGCACGCACGCGCACGCACGCACACGCACGCACGCGCACGCACGCACACGCACGCACACGCACACACACGCACACACACAAACGCTCGCACGCACGCACGCAGACTCTTTGTTTTATTATATGTAGAGAAGATTAGTTCACTCATGGTGTTTTTCGCTATGGTCGGAAGATTGTCATCTGTAGTCAATCTATATTCTGATAAGCTTCTGAGTGCGAATTTTGTAAACGCATTGTTTGCAGACCACTAGACAATGTGGTGAAGTGATTTTTGTAAAATTCGATTTATATTTTCTCTAATTTTAATGGTTTTTTCGCACATATCTTTGGTTAAGGAAGAAACTAAAAATCTTAAAAGTACACTAATTGCACCATCTTAGAGAACGGAAAATAAATCTTTCAGATGAAATTTGTAAGAGATTTTAACTTAATTTCTTATTTTATTTTGGCAAAACCGCAAGATTTCGATTGACGTAAACAACTGGTGGAAGTAAAAGAGTTATTATTTATTGTTGAAAAATGATTTTTGAATTTAATAATTTGACTAGTAAAATGCCATAGAGATTAAAAATATAAGAAAAGTTTCTGTTAAATAAGCTCTTGTTTAAAACTAATTCATTATTTTTATTTGTTATTTAAATAATTAAAGAATTAAAAGTAGAAAAGTAATTAGCAAGGGATTAAATAATTTTGTTTACCAAATTGATCTACAATTTTTGGGCCCATAAATAACAATACCTAATAATATAATTGCCTTGTCAAAAGTATAAACATTAACTTATACATTTTTCAAAGATGTCCCATGCTTTTAGTATTCCTGGTATAAAACTGTGGATGAATTTTATGCAGAGAATTACTTAATCTTCTTGCTCGCATTTAACTATATGATAAAATATTTTTCGATTGGGTTGGCAAGAATCTAATTTCCGTTTTCTCAAAGAGGTAGCGTCATGTTCTTTTGCTGCTTCTCTATCATTATTATTTTTTTTTTTGAGATTTGGCAGCGCACACTTTTAGGCTGCTATAGAACCAGGCTGGCAAAGAGATATGTGAAATACATCGTGTTGATTGCTTAATAGAAGGCGTATGTCAGAATTGGTTTAAAAAGATTCTTTCTGGAGATCTTTCACTTAAAGTTGACCAACGTTCTGGCCGACCTTCTGAAGCTGATGACGATTGCAGTCCACCCCTTTTTGAAAAGACTTATCATTGGTGATGAGAAATGTATCGTTTACAATAACATTCATCGAAAAAGATCAGGGTCTAAGAATGATGAATCGGCACAAATCATATCGAAAGCTAAATTGCAAATGAAGAAGCACATGCTGTCAATTTGGTGGGATTACAAACGTGTTTTGTATTTTGAGCTGCTTCCCAAACAATAAACTCATACATTTACTGCGACAACATAGGCAGCTGGAGTTAGCAGTCAATGAGACGGTTTGGTCTATTTGATTGCTGTAAAGTGCATGAGGCAGTCAAAAAAAGTCAGAATTGACAAATCGCAAAGGAATCGTATTCCTTCACGTCAACGCGAGGGCCTCACACATCTTTAATCAGACGTACGAAGTTACTGAAGCTTGGCTGGGAAGTGATGTCGCCGCACACATATATCCCCGACTTTACACCATCGAATAATCACTTATTTCGAAGTTCACAAAACTTCTTAAATGGTAAACATTTCGGTAATAACTATGATCTCGAATTGCATTTGATGGAGTTTTTTTGCTGATTTGAAACAATAATTTCTAGGAGCACAGAATCATGAAGTTACCAGAAAGATGGCAGAAGGTCATCAAACAAAAAGGAAGGTATTTGATTGCTTAAAGTTAGTTAATTTTTCGTTTAGAAAAAACTGAGTTTTATTTCACACTAAAAAACCGAAATTACTTTCTTGCCAACCCGATATTTTTAATTCCTCAACTTTTTTATCCTACTGAACTAGTTATAGTGATTTTTTTAATGATTATTTGCCTTCACAATTTACTCTTCTTTAAGTGTTAAACCTGTTTCCTGAATCTTTTCTGGAGGAAACAAATTCTGCGTCATTTGATGTGGACATTTTATCCCTCATGCCCGATTATACAAAAAACAAAAGAGCTTCTTACTGATCTCTTTGTAGGATTACTAGGCGAATGAGCTCCTCAGTGTTTTTTAATTTTTAATACCTATAACATTATGTAAATAATTACATTATAAACATCACTGTAGTGTAAATCAATAATAAAAAAATTTTATAGCAGTATTTCTTCTTTTATAATGTTGCTAATTGATTTGTTTTTGCTTCTCAGTTTTTAGAAGCAAAGTTAGATGCATACGCGTTTTTCTCTAATTCCTATTCATACCATTTCATTTCTTTAATTAAATAGTCTATTAAATAGCAGATAACTTTATATTATGACTAATCAATTCTTAATTCCATGGGAGATTTTGAAAATTTATTAGAACCATCATAAATACAGAAAAAAGTGTATATAAATACAGGACGAAACTGTTTCAAATTTACGTGTGCCTTACAGGTGCTCTTTATATGAACCCTGCTGAAGCGAGAGACTTGTGTTTCAATCTGATGTCCTTATTACCTTACACGCATTCACGTTCTATCTATGTGTTGCATCATGCATGAATTGCTTTGCCTGCATGTTCTTTTGTTCAAAATTTGAATGAAATCTCTGTTGTCTCAACAACTGCCTCACATTTAGCTAATTCTAAAATGTAGAGTTGGACGATCCGCTTCGGAAATGGTTCATAGAAACGATTCACTTTACTGAGCGAATTTACTCCGATTCCCCAAAACCGAGTTGTAACATTTTTGAAATTCGCGGCCAGCCTTTGCTGTTGGCGTGCCGGGAAAAGAGCTGTACAGTCTAGTTCGCGAAAACAGAGCAGCAAGCTCTGTTACAAGAGTACAGGAAAACTTGTTATTGAAAATGTGGCAGGAAAGTTTGATTCTCATTTTAGGGAAGAAAAGAATGATTCTTCTGTCAAAAGTGAGTTTGATTTTTATTATTTCCCAAACATTTTTAAATGTTTTTATTTTAGAATTTTACTATTAGTCCTGTGCAAAAATGATTTTAAGGAATCTCTAAATTCCAATTCAAAGAAATCAGTTCAAGGAATCAGTTGACGTTTTCGATCCCCCGGCTTCCGCGATCCGCAGTCCAAGTTCGAATTTTTTCATTCGTCACTCCAGCGCTGCTAACCAGTCTCGATCCCACTGATCGTTTGAGTCTTTCTGCTCTTCTCTCCTTCCACGTTAGCCGGTGTTGATTCATCCGTCGTTCCGGATCTTTTTCATCAATGTTATTATTAGTGAGCGGTGAGTGATAAAAGAGAACTGACTCAGATCAGTGATGGAACGGTTCTGATCCGAGCCCATTGAGAGCAGTTTTCCCATTTTTATTAGGATGCAGTAAGTTTCGCGCTCATCACTGAATACCGTTCTTTCAGTATACTGACTCAAAGATTTATAACTGGCTTTTAGAGACTAAATCTGAGATTATGAGAATCTTTTAACGAATACAGAAGTGGAGAGATTCCTGAAATACTATTATGCATGTTTTTATCGCATTTGTTACAATTATTTATTATTAAGTTCCAAATCCCAGAGGGAATGGAGAATTACCTTCTATTTAATTATTTACTTTTGTTAATAACAAAATGAAAATTTTTACACTTTACTTTTATAATTTCAAAATGAAAGATATTAAAAATACATTCGAAGAATATTTAGTTATATATAATTTATTTTAGGTTTATATCAGTTAGCTATCGGCAGTTATAATTAAACTAATGAATTGGCAGCCATCATTAAATTAGTTGGTTTTTCTTGAGTAATACTCTGAACGAGTAAACAATTTCTAAATTCTACTTATGACAGACTTCATTGTTTTTACATAAAATGCAATATTTTCTCCAGACTTTGAAAATCACGTTACTTACCAACTCCTCCAGAAAATCCGTCTTATTTTCTGAAAATTGAGAAAATACTAAAAAAGTAAAATTTCAATTTGAATGAAGGCTGGAAATTGTAGGATTTGGAAAACAGAGTTTTGACAACGTGAGTTAGACGTTTTATGAAGTTTGCTGTATTTTCCTGCGGTTCATGATCAAAATCTTTACGTGACTGCTAAGATGTTTTTTTTTTGAGACTTTATTTTTCGCATCATAGGTTATAGTTTATTTATTTATTTGGTGCAAAAATAGGATTTTTTATTCTCTTGCATGAAATTTGCGCTTTTTCAAGATGCTATAAATTACACGTTTAAAACATGTCTTAAACGGGTTTAATACCTATTTGTTACTAATACCCAATATAAAATTTTATTGCCATGCTAAAATTTTACATTTGTAGTGAGCAAGCAAAATATTTATTCATCAGCAGCGTCACTAATATATTTCCTCCCGTATTTTATTGTTAGGAAAGAGAGAGACGAAAATTATGCGAACAGTTTAACTTCTGGAGAACGCGGTTGCAGTCAGAATGCAACAAATGAAGATGTATTCACGGATAAATTACACATAACTATCACAATATTACTGGTGGTTAAAGGTGGAAAGTGATTAATGACTCTGACTGCCATACGGAAGGGCCGGGTTCGAATCCCAGAGATAAAATTGTCTATAAATATATCGAATATAAATTGTCCGTTCCTTTATAGGGACTTTATATAAATTGTCTGTTCCTTTATAGGGGGTAACGGTGGCCGCCTATTAGTTGCCTCCATGATAAAATGACCTCTGCTTCACGCCTTAGTAGTGACCAAAACCAAAAATGGCTAGTCGCCGCCATGAAAAAAATTTTTTAAAAAGAAACCTACATTGCAGTAAGAAACCATAGTATTATTAATATTATAATATCTAATAAAATACCGTCATTTCTATTTCCCTGTAACATATATCTCCCCCAATCTTATTGTTGTCTCTGCTACTCCTTGGACGTCAAAATATATACAAGTAATCACAGATGGTGAATGTTCTTCTATTTTGCTGACATAAAATTCAATTCTTAGAAAGGACAGGTTCGGCGTAACCTTTACAGATTGTTTGCAAGGTCTGCCTTTTTAGTAAGCCAAAAAGAATTAAGTGAATTAATCAATTTTTAAAACTGGGGAAGCTCGTTCTCTGAATGCATTGAGGAAGGGGAAAATTCCTCCAGGAAAATACGCAAGAAAATAATGGTAGTTATGAAACGCAAACGTGAAATTATTTTATTTTCGAAAAATCGCATTGTGTTAAGAAACTAAGTAAAAACTACAGGAAGCAGGAAGCTACAAAATTTCCCATTTTCTTCATACAAAAGAATTTTAAGACAAATATATGTTACAAAAAACATTTAGTTTTGTATATTATATTATTATTTCAGCATTCTATTTCCCACTTTATATCTTCAGAGACTTTTACGAGAGATTTCTATATTTATAAAATTACATTCTAAGTAAACTAAATATAAATGCTCGTAACCTTGCTAAGGTACCAGACGTATTTTCGTCTCGTCTTGAACTAGAATTCAATAATTCAGACGTAATAACAGCGATCTATCGTAGCAATTGAAGCCTTTATTAATACTTCGATTGTAAGTTACATAACTAAAATGATTATCAGAAACTTCCATTGCGCTTTCTCACGTATTGCAAATAAAAGTTAAGCACCAGCAGTTACCGCAGCAAACTCGGATTCTCGTGCATTATTTACTTTGCGCTTCTGGTGAAGTAGTCGAAAGCGTAGATGTGTGGGAAACGCGTATGAACTAATGTCTTAATTGAAATAGTCGTCCAGCTGGTATAATAGTTAATGACGTTGATTGCCGTACCGATGGAAGCAGGTTTGAATCCCGGAGGACATTTATATGGAAAGAAATATTTCAGAGAATTTCCGCCTTCTGGATATCTGACGTTTTGATTTAAACGAAAACCAGTTCTTTGAGTAAAACTTAAATAGGGCAGATGTCGCCCAGCCGATATAATAGTGACTGCGGTACGAATGGAATCGAGTTCCAATCCTGGAGATGGCATGGACGTTTGCAAATTATCTGTGTGGCAAAATAATTACTAACGATATACGATAATTAGGAGCAGGCATTCATGATAAACGGCAAGCCGGAAAACTTAACATTTTCAAATACCTGTAGTACTAACAGGAGCTCGCCTAGCTTTTCCTGTACTCGTTTATCGAAATACATTTTTATTAGAATTATACAGAAGTCTCTGAAATATTAAAATTGGTAATTTCATACCTTGACATTTATAAAGAATCAAAAGATACTATGCTAAGAAATTAGGCATTGCAGAGTGCATAATTTGCTGAAAGCCTTACATAATTTATACTATTACAAATTCTAGTAACAATGTGGATCAAAATGTACTATTTAGTCCGATAATTAAAAAATGCTGGGATATATAATTTGTTCTAAAGTGTATATTAGAAACGTATAACTGTTCAAAAATATTCAATAGAACGATCTGCGAATAGTTCTTATACGTTAACTTGAATATAAAATATAAAAGTAAGTAAATTAAAAAGTAAGTAAATATAAAAGCAAGGTTAAAGAACTTAATAAAAGAGAAAAAAAGTTTTAGTTAGTCATGACACAAACTTCCAGTACATTCACGTGAAATTTTGACTAACGAATATTAAACCCTTGAGCTGCGGAAAAAGTTTTCCTGGAAAATTACGAATTCTTGAGTTTAATAAAACTCTAAGAGCTTTATGATTGTATATTCTTTTTTAAAACTTTGATTGAAAAGTCTTTTAAAGTTAGAAACAAAAGATGGATTATTTGTATTAAATTTATTTCCGCACCAACGAGTTTTATGCATCAAAAAGCGATAAGAGCAAGTATTCTTAAAATGCTTTGCTTGTTAGAACGTTAATTAAAACTTTGCTATTGCTTTAAGTTAATATTTACTATATGAATTTCTTAGCGTATACAGGAATTTCTTAGTGTAAGGATTAAGATGTTTTCTCATATTATCATTGTTTCATAATTTTTATCAGTTCGGAATGTAATCGAAATAAGTTTGTTTATTAAGAATTAAGTGAGGCAATCGATTTGGCAGTTCCTTACTTCGCAAAAGTTTCATATATCGATTACGCAATATTATTTATGGGGAATAACTTAAGATCATTATAAAATATTACTTGAATAGATCAAAGGAAGGAGCTTTTAAAAAATAACTAAAATTTTCTCATATACAGGATAGTTATAAATAAGGTTACTATATTTAGACCTAAGTTCTGCCTAGTCTGTTCTGCTGTACCAATTACAGTCCAGTGAAACTTGGTATTCAGTGAAACTTGGTATATACGTTATATGGGCAACGGAAAAAAGGAAACTGCAATAAAAAGTAATAGTTCAAATTTCAACCACCAGGTGAGAAGGAAGCATGAAGAACAAATGACAGAAACTGGAACCACAAAACTTTATTTAGTCATAGTATTTGTTCAATACACATTCTGTTTGCGTCAGTCGCACGTTCGAAGCATATTCACCAGCAGAACGAAGTATTTCTCCAGGGTCCATAATTGGACATTCCGTGTATAATACCACTCCAACCCTCCCAATGTCAAGAGAATTAAGGTTTGGAAAGCAATTTTTTTAGAGACAGGCTCTGTTGCTAAGAGGCATGCTGCTGAACTATCAAGAACATCAGAGGAGACTGTTAATCTCATTTGGGGTATGTTTGCAAGATGTCTTACGTTCTTATGGTGACTACGATATATGAGTTATAGCGTAGCCTGTTTTTATGATAAAATTATTATAACAAAGATTTTTATAAATTGCTTAATTATTTTTACAGTTCCTATATTATTTACTTTGTAATTATTTATATTATACTTATATTAAGCATAATAAATCTCTTGAATTGAGCCAAATTGTTGTGCTTTTCTAATACTCAAAGCCAGAGGACTTCAAAGAATACGAAAATACTACGAGTTTGATCGTATATGGCGTAGGTAAAACAAAAAAGTTCTAGGAATTAGCTCGTAGCTTGCGCCTAAATACAAGCTTTGACCTACGAGATAACTCGTGGTTGGCAACAGACCTGTTAAATATTCTCGTACTTGTAAGGTAGGAATGATTTATTGCTGAAGAAGTACGCAGTAACGACAGGAACACTTTTGAGAACCTTGAGGAGTGTTCTCAAAGAAAAAGAGACCAAGAATGAAATCACCAATAAAATCACACCGTGCAGTAATGTAATCACAATGATGAGATAGTTGATCCAGGAAGAAGACAGTTCTAAGCATTAATTGCTCTATCTAGGATAAAATGCGACTCGTCCGGCCACAAAATTTTCGAAAACCATGCATTGTCAACGACTATTCCAATCAAAAGAGGCTAGCAAAATCACTGTGTTTGTTCGGTTCTTCAGAATGTAGCTCTTACAGAATTTGGATCTTGTATGGATACAATTTTATAATGAATTGTATAATCTTTCGTACTGCTGAGCTAAGGAGAGGAAAATCACGTGCCACCGCACGAGCGCTTTTGCAGATTATTGGGAACCGGAAGCTATTTCCATCTCGGTAAAAACGACTTCTTCTACAGTTTCATTTGAAATCCATTTCCGCCCTCTTCCTCTCATCAAATACAATTCCCCATTATCTTCAGATTTCGTAGTTATCTTTTTCAAACCCTGCAGCGACATAGACTCTTCTCGTAAGCCTTTCAAGTGTCTATATTCTCGCAGTGCAGTTAAAAAATTTCTGTCACTCTGATTAAACAACTTTATCAGTAAAGATTTATGTTTCTTATCTAAAGCTATGCTGAGAAATGATTTTACGGCACTGACTACTGGCTTTTTAAAACGCTACGAATTTGCATAATGTCCTTTCTACGTTGCATAAAACGCGCCATCTGTCAGCTGAAATTTGAACTGTTATTTTTTTATTGTAGGTTTCCCCTATGGTCCATATAACGTATATATCAAGTTTCAATGAAATAGTTCTACCATAATGGCTCTACGTAGACCTAAATAGGGTGCTTAATTACTCTGTATATGCATAAGTTTAATAAATTGCCTGAAATTCTTACAATGCAATATTGAACCCACAGCCACATTTGCCTGGCAATTAGCTAAACTAGTCTCTGCTTAAGAAGAATTTTTATTAAATAAACTGAACTTTAGTTAATTTAAATTACTTAGTGGTACTTCACATACGAAGAAACTCACACAATGAATGTTTTGTATAGCAAACGAGAGTACGATCGGAGAAAATCCTACGTAACGAACTAGATTACGAATTGCAAACTTTATTGATTATTAATGGATTAAAAGCAGAACAAAATTTGTTTAAGTTTCTCTTTTAGGAACAGATAAATAAAGAAAATGTGTCAGAGTATAAGCAGAGGGAAAGGAAACAGATTTCTTTATAGCAGGGGAAGGCAAGACAATATATTGTCGAATACTATATTATTGCTGAAGAATTGAAGGACCTTGTTTAGATAGGATCGTGATGAAAACCGAATAGAAGTTTCTTTTCGTGAATACAAAGAGTACACCACCAGTACTTGGTGTAATTTTAAACACTCATGCACTCATACTCATACACCAATACTTAATGTAATTTTAAAGACTCTCTGAGGAAGTGCAGGATGATATAGATCATAGCCTTTAAGATTCTCCAAAGGAATTGAACACGTTAGACATTTTCATGAAAGTGGAACTTCCCAAACAGCCAAAGACTGCTGTGTAAGAAAAACACAGTCTTATATGTCTAATCCAAGACTGTGAATATATCACACTAAGCGTAAGTGTAAACTATGAGAGTGTTTACAACAGGCGCGAACATGCACAATGTGTGCTTTTAACCGCGGGTCAGAAAGACCTTTTTAGACCACCCTGCAATCAGGGCCGTGATGATCTTATGTGCTGCCCCTATCGTTTGCAGAACGGGATGGGAAGGGGAAGATAACACCCTCTCCGGTATAAATTTAAAAAAGTGACAATCACAATTAACAAATTATAAATACATCAAAAACGGTATGTGTTCCTACTGATCATAAAATGATTGACATGTATACGGTTTCATTTTCAGATAAAATTATAGTTTTCTGATCAGACATTCTATCTCAATAATATTCATATTTTATTCTTTAAATTCTAAATTAAAAGTGCTAGAAATGATAGACTATATTCACCCACAAACATACATGTTTTCTAATATATCTAGTGCCTCTTTCTCGTATGTAGGGCAACTTTGGTTGATCGCTGGCATAGTCATTAGTATGTCTTCGCACATAGCACTGTAAAAATAGATGCACTCTCGTGCTGCTGATTTCGGTAGTTTGCATACAAGATCGATTAAGAAAGAGATGACAATGATATTGCACAAGATTTCATAACGGGCCGAATAAAAGTATTATAAGGGCCGTATTCGGGCTGTTGACTAGCTTTTAACCACCCCAGGGTTGCATACATGGCGTATGTGATTATTTTTTGTTGCTAACAAATAAGTAAATTCCGTTTACAACACTTGAGCTTTTAATTTTCTTTCACATTTTTTTAAGATGTTTCGAGACTTTGGACCCTCTGTAGACCATATTATAATTATCCTTGTTTTAACTTATAAGAAATAATTTTCTGTGTAACAAATGCGGCGCAAACAAGATTGTGTTTTTTTACAAGAAGTGCCATTATATTTCACCAATAGTATTTAAATAAATAACTAGACAGAATATGCTATTCACATTTTTATTAGTATTGGTAGTTATGAGTATAGTAGTAGTTAATTTTTTTACTTAATATGAATAATTCAATTTAGAAAAGATTATAACATACAGGTTGATAAATACACAATAAATTTTGCAATGACAGTAGGTTACGATTAACTGTTTGCAAAATTCATCGAAACTTTTGTACTCCTCATTAAAACTAATTTTTTAAATCACTGCTTAAAAGGTTTCTTCAATTTCAGTCATCAGTAAATTTAGTCTCATTCAATCTTTAATAGTAATCAATAGACTGGCTGACTCAAAATAAGGCATGTTAAATTTCAGATGCGCAAAGAGCATAAAAAGTAGAAAAAAAACGCTCAGTCAGGATACAGAACTTGTCTGATTTGAATGAAAAATATATAAAAATGCATGATTTCTAGTTATCTTGGGATCTTCCTATCTCTATTTTGCTTCTTTTAAGCTCCACTTATTTTAGTGGCTGAGTGGTTAAGACTGCATGCTGAAAGTTCGACATTGGTTTGATTTCAGGAAAATACGCTATTTGCATGGCTGAGTTTCGTGGTTTCCACATGTGTAAAGTGAATACGAGCCAGTTTCTCTTAAAAATTTAGCGGTCGAGTGTTGAAGTTGTTGAACACCGGTTTCTGAACACTGCGTTGGATTCCAGATGAAGTTATTGGTTGTATGGGCGTTGTGGTCTTCCCCATGCCTAACGTAGATACGATCCAGGTTCCCTTAGAAAGTCTTCCATGAAGGAAACCCTTTAGGCACATAGCTCTTGTGTGCTTAACCATATTTGAATAACCTCTCAACCCGAATCTTTTAGGCTCATTTCCGGTTTCTAGTTGTTCCAGAAATAAAAGATTGTGTAAATCTATAACTCATCAGTAAAAATAAAAATAAAATTTTACGGAGAGACTGGTTGAAATAAGTATTCAAAAACAGGTATAAGGGCATAATCCATTTCGCGTTTAATTATAATGCTCTCAAAATTTGAAGCTTTTGTTTGGTTTTCAGTGGAATGAATATATATTTCTCAGAACTAAGCAGAAGTTGATTCCTGAGAAATGAATGCAGAGTACCACTAAATTAGGCTCGAAGTTAGTTGCGAGATTGAAAGCTTCGAATCATTTCCCTTTTCACTAGATAGATATTCATTAAGTTAAGTGCTCAGAATCTTGTATTATTAATATCTGACTCTGTTTTAGCTTTAAAACAATTGGTCTTTGTTGTGTCTTTTAAATTTTATGGTACATTTCCCAAGTGATAGATTGTGTCAAACTGGTAAATATTAAAGGAATATTTATTAAAATGTATGAAAAGCAAAAGGAACTAACTAAATAGCTTTCAAAATTCACTTTTGTTATTCAAATCTAAGGTCTTTTTTTCGTTTAATTTTAAAGCCTTGATGGGAATGGTGGAGATTATTTGCATTGTAAGGTAAAGAATTGTAAAACAATTCGGTGTTTACAAATGTTAGTACAAGAAGGATTTTAAAGAAAGTAATCTAAGAAGATAAATATTTGTTTTATTTCAAAACAAAAGTGTGTTTTCGGAGAAAGCTCAAGAAAAATTTACATTTTATTGTCTTTAGAAAATTTAGAAGGAATGGGATTGTAATTTAAAAAAAAATTGTTCAGTAGAAGATTTATGTTGTATTGGGCAACCATCAGGAAAAGAATTATGATATAGTAAAATAGCTTTAAAGGGATATTTAAAAAAGATTAAAAGGAGCAATCGATTGTGTGACAAATGGAAAACAAGCTCGTGAAGTTGCCTGTTCTTCAATGCACTCATTTACTCGCTAGACGTTTTTGAAATCCAAGAAAAGAATTGATAACGAAGAAAATAGAAAACCTGGAAAAGTGTCGAGGCTTAATGATACGGAAGAATTCGTTTAATCAAGAAAAACGTTGAATTCCCCTAGAATGTTATGCAAATTCTTTACACCAACTACCACTTTCAGTTCCAAATTTCTCCTACAAAGTTTTCGAATTAATTCAACGGACAAACATGTGTTGAAATATGAGACTCGGTCCAATATGCTGGCTAATAAAGTTTAGTAACAGCTGTTGTTTTATGTGTCTTTTGGGGATTTTCTGATTTTGATTTCGCAAAAAGGATACATGTTTTGGTATGATGAAAACTGTTTGTTTACAGAACCAAAAATTTATTGCATAAATCGTGGAAAAATATTTAATTTCGTTATAATGTATTTGTTTTGTTTTAACTGTAGCTGAAATAGCGGAAATGTTTGAAACTCGAAAGAATTTCAAATCTTATCAAACAGTATTTAAAATTGTGCTCGTATGTCTTTCTAGCTGCAAGGGAGTCAGTAAGAATTTTTCTCAGGCTGTGATCTTTCAACGCGGCAATAAGAAATGCATGTAATGTAAATAATATAGTTTTAAGCATTTAAGTACATTTTGACTGAATTTTTACAGTTAAGACAATGAATATTATGCAGAATATCATTAAAGTGATTTTTAAGTAGTATTTAAATTTCTATTAAAATTTTTCTTCAGTTAACTGCATTTTCTCTCACTATCGCTTTTTCTAAATTTAATTTCTTAAAATTAATCCGAATTACTTTTTGAAAGAAAAGGGTATTATCAGATTTTTTTAAATTCAGAGATTTCGTTTGCTATCTGTTAATTAGATATTGGAATGTGGATGTTGCTAATTCTAATTATGAATGGGAGCGTGTTTTGCAATTTTGCTTAGTTTATTAATAAGGAGATAACAACAACAGAAGGAAATTTAATCTTATTTTGAATAAATAAATTTACAACTACAGTTTCCCTTAATTTTATTGCTGAAAAGTGTATAGTGACAAAATATAATTCAAAATTTCCATAAGAAGTGTAATTTGAACAAAAAGAAAACTTTCCTTTAATTTTAGAGAAATAAGATTTGTAATTTTTAAAAAATCTATTTCATATTTAAAAAATGACAAATGAATTTTAATGTGCTAAATTACGATAAATGCTTTTTTCTATAAATACTTTTTTAAATGCTGCTGTCATTTATTTTATGATGTATTATGGTCGCTACTTAACATATGCAATTCTCCTGTTTCATCTACTATTTTAAGGAAGCGAAATTCGTTGATCACTTGAACCTTCTGTAAAATGATATTCGCTCCTCTAATTAACTTTCACATTCATTGTAAGATTCAAGCCTAATTCTTAACCTACAGTCTTAGTTGGTTAATATGTTGACTTCCACATGGTTTATAGCAGATGATTACAGATGATGATTAGACTAAAGAGCCACTGAAATTGAGGGGACTGCACAAGAAGTCTTATATATCAATTACAAATGTTCGCAATGTGTAGCTCTTAATGCTGGTATTTACTCAAGGATTGTAACCTAAATTCAATCCTTTCACCAGTTACGTTATAAGGTATTCCTCCCGCCATCTTGGCATGTCTTCGTGTTGTAGTGGTCAGAACGCTCGGCGCGTATTCCAGAGGTCCGTGGTTCAAATCCCGGCGAGGGCATTGCTCATTTTCAAATATTTCTTGCTTCCAAAATAATTCTAATGCCTCTACAGTGGCGGCCGAACTAAAAAAGGAGGTGGATGATGATTCTCCACCACCAGGATTTGGCGATTTTTTTCCCTAACCCCCAGTCGAACTTTAATACTGGAAGTACGTAAGGTATTTTACCCTCCTTCTTAGCATGTCTTCGGGATGCAGTTGTCATCACGCTCGGCGCGTATTCGAAAGGTCCGTGGCTCCAGTTCCGGCGAGGGCACTGCTAATTTTTCATGCTTCCAAATAAATTAATGACTATAAACGTTATAACGCTAATGACACATAAACTTAATTACCGCTTCCAGGTGTGGAGACAATCCATCTGATTATCAATCACATTCACTATCAGGGAGCACTGGGCGAAACGTATAGCAGAAAATTCAGTCAGCTATAAATTTTGGGATTTTATGCTTTTGTTTTATCTTTTAAAAACTACAAAAACATCTCAGCAAAAACATCGCTGAAGAAAACGTCGCTGACAAAAGAATGCAAGGGAAAAACGTCGTCATGTAAGATGTAGCTCATTAATTTTGACCAGTAATGGATCGAAAATTCTATAAAGTCAGTGACCAACCCCTTTTATAGTAGGCTAAACGTTTCGTCTTTGAAACATCAAAAGGTTAGCGATTCTTTGTCAGGTTCAAGGTTTGCAGCAATTGGCAGGTTTTCTGTTTAGCCGAGTACGTTGAAAGCTGAAAGAAAATTACTATAATGTCATAAAAGCTGTTGTTCCAAGTTGTCGAAATTTGAAAAGAAAGTGCGAAATAGGATCTGAGAGAAATAATTCGTCAGTGATGTATGAGAATCGATGCTGGACGTTTCAAGCGCCATCACCAATAATAGGTATTTTGTTGTATCAATATCCTTCTAACAAAAACCCTGATCTAGTTTCCTCTGATTGTCCATCGCCTGAATAGTTTCTACCAGTCTCTGAATGAAGAATAAACCAAGCGAACCGATGTACCGGCTGTTTTTAGGAAATGCTGGAATTTTCAGACAACACTTGCGGGTACCTTCACCGGTAGAAATGTTTCATTCGTTTCCTTAAACCTATTTGCCTCATACGCATCACCTTTTTGGACGTTCGAATCTTTTTGAAATACTCGCGGTTTGCAATTTTAGACAAGTAGGACTATAGAAGGTAAAATAAGGTAACTCTTCGTAATTTAATCCCATAGTGTACCTTCAATTTTAAGAATTTTAAATTTCTTTAAAATACAGAATTAAATGCATTTGAAGCCTTTTCAATTTGATACACTGTCTGCTGCATCACCCGCATTGAGTAGACAACAAGAATTCTGATTAGGCTATGTAACCTGACTATAGGTGACGGCAAAAATTCTGATCAGACCGCGTCACTCAAATACATGTGACATTTTAGTACTTAAGAGGTAAATTAGTAGGTATTTGGAAAAGTTTTCCAGAACATTATTAAATTGTCTTGAAAGTCATACAGAAACATTGTTCATTATAAAAATTATTTGCATCGAAATATTCTATGGAAAGTTGGGGTTAGTTAAGGAAATCTGGACAAAACATTTTTGTCTTTTTAAAATTTTTGGGGCCTTTAGTCGGTCATTATGAACTTAAGATTTGAATAGCATAATCTACAAGCACGTTTAATGCTTTACCCAGAATCTTTTCGGATAAGAATAATATGCAGACTACATTGAACTACAATATTATTGAGCGCATACGGGTTCGTAATATATTAAATGCACAAATACGATAATAGATTAACACACAGTTTCTTATACTGTGGGTCACGGCCCCGATTGGGGTTGCGGGACCTTCAGTAGGGGGTCGCCAAAAATTTTAGCAATTTTGACATTTCTTTAACTTTCCATAAAACACAACTTTACAATTACCAAATATTTTTACATAAGACAATATGCACAAAGATGAAATGAAAACGCTTCGAAGCATTTTTTTATAATACAAACTTCATTTTACTTTAAAAATTAAAGTACAAATGAAGAAGTTGTCAGTTTCACTCACGCGGGTGTCGGATTTGCGCAATGCTTATGGGGCCACGCAATATTTTCGTAAATATTATGGTTTCCCCACACCAAAATGCTTAAAATACCCTAGGTTAATAAAAATTTATTTTTATCAAAAGAAATATTTCAGAATTCTGGAATTTTCCACAGAAATATTCGTACAAGTGTTACAGTATCACACAGTATAATCAGTAGTTACACATCAAACTACTAAGAACGTGAAAGACAGCGCAATGCAAAGCACATCTAAATAGAAAGCTAACTGGGATATTTCAGTTATGAGAGAATAAAGAGCTCGCAACAACGGTAACTAAGTAACTGAGAGTAAATGCTCTCTCACCTGGTTTTTATAATTTTCAACCGACCGCGAGATACTAGTACTTTCAGCTTCTTGAAATTACTGGAAAGCAATAAGAGGGTGGAATTACGGTTACAGCTAACATAGTGGTCAATTATATTTATTCAATTTCAATACTAATTACAGGGAAAATGCCAAAATGTCGCCAAATGCTCGCCAAATTTTGTGACTTTTGACGATTTTTCGCCAAATTTGGCGACAAAGAAATGTGCCAAAACTGTTGTCAGCTTGGCGATAGCTCGCGAAATTACCGAGATACCCATATAACACTCAATGTTAAATACACTTGCCCTGTATGCTTACTGTTGTGTAGCAAATTTTCATGTAACACTTAATTATTTAAGTTTGACTTAAGATTAATTTTCATTATTCTAAATTTATGCTACA
>KK119220.1:108853-122388 GCA_000611955.2 Stegodyphus mimosarum | reverse complement strand
GGAAAGTTCAAACTAAAAATAATTTGGTTAATTAAAATAATGAATGCTACACCCTTAGAAAAACTTTCTTGCCACATATTCTGTTCACATACTATGATAAATCTAAAACGATGTAGAAAATGAATTTAGACACACAAACCAAAAAGAAATAGTTTTTCACAGACGATTCAGTATTTGTCCTTCAAATAATTCAAATCTCACTTCGCGACAAAGCAAAAATGCATAAAAACTCAAAATATCTATGTTAAAATTACGAAATAAATCTTTAAAACTTATTTCCTCGAATAAATTCCAGAATGAATCAAGCATAATTTAGTTCGCAATAATAAAAGAAGACTTTACTTCATTGTTGCGAAGCTTAGTTTCTGTAGATTGGCAACAAATCCACTATTCTCCTAAGTTTCAAATGTAAACAAATATGGTCGCTATGGCCAAAATAATTAGGCTTAGCCGCATTTAAACAACTTTTAAATTGTTGATATTTCTGCAATTATAACATGCAGGTTACTTAAAGGCATAAAAACCTTAACCGGAAGGTAAGAACAACATAATTCAATAACTTTTAAACAAAAAATGCACAACTTACAAATATATAAGAATAAACAAACTGAGCTCACTGAGCCGAGGGGATATGTATATATACATAAATTTATATGCATTTGGTGCAGCCGATTGCAACCAAAATAGAAGATGCACATCTACATGTTATAGTAGCCCTACACACAAAATTTCAACGTTCTGAGGCTACACGTTTTTGAGCTGTGCGAGATACATACATACATGCTTAGGTACGCAGGCACAGACGCCACGAAAAAGTTTGTTTAGAATCCATTTTAATTCAGTTTTATAATTTTTTTGGGGGGAAAAGCTTCCTTTATTCTGTTCTTGCCTTCAGATATCAGGCAGAAGACATCGTTAAATTGCATTCGATAGCTATCAAAATGGATATTTTCTTTGAAATATGATGCCAAAAAAATACTTCCTTTTTACTTAGTACAGGAAAGTAAAAAGTAGGATTCTCGTAAGATAGGCATTGAAGGAGATATTTGATATTAAAAGTAGGAGATCATTGTCGAAAATATCTTCAACACACACACACAAAAGGAATAGACATTTTTGTTTTTAACATTGGCAACAATAGTGCGGTTTATAAAAGGAAAAAAACATTTGACATCGTTTGTAATTCTTTTAGTATCGTCTGCGATTTGGTCTAGATATGCTGTGTTTCTGCAGCTCCGTTTGTTTTTGTATTCCTCTTAGGAATTGGGAAAATAAAAGTGCTTTCTACAAAAGTAAGATTTTTCTGTTTGATGATTTTTCTGCCTATTAAGTTCCTCCCGAAATTTCCATCTTTTTGAAGGAAAAAGGGTAAGTAAAAAACGTTTTTTCTAAATTTCCAATTTTAGAACTTTTAAATTTTGAATTTTAAACTTTAGAAATTATCGAACTTTTTGAAATGAAAAATTTAATTATAATTTTTATTAAAATTAGTTTATGAAATTTAGTTATTAATTAGTTAGAACTTCTCAACAATCATATTCACGGGCATATACAGAGTTATTCAAAAAGAAAGAACAGATTCCAAACATGTATTTCTTCCAAACTACAAAAGATAGAAACATGATTCTAACGTTAATGAATAGAGAAAAGTGTATAATTTATTATTAGTACGGGTAAAAGTTCCAATCATGGCGTACTGGCGCTGTTGTTTGTTCTGGTATTATTTGTCGTTTGGAGCCCAAAGAAAGCCACATCGCGAGCAAGCAAAGAACTTAAAATTCCTCAACCAACGATATGGCGAGTTCTAAAATATCGTCTGCAGATGAAGCCGTACAAACTGCAGTTATTGCAAGCATTGCATCCTAACGACCACAACAAAAGGTACGAATTTTGCAGTAGATGTTAGATGATATGGAAGAAGACAGTTTTGTTGAACGATTTTCTCTATCCAGTAAAGTTAGAATCATGTTTCTATCTTTTGTAGTTTGGAAGAAATAAATGTTTGAAATTTGCTATTTCTTTTTCAATAACCCTGTATTCAGGAATGAAGTATTTGCAACTAAAATAAAATTATCACTTTAAGGAAAGATTTTTTATGTTAATAGATGAAGTGCAGAGCATTTCTGCGCATATTATCTTAAAAATTATTGATTAATATATTTTTTTCAAGCAAGAGATCTTACTAACGGCACCATGCCGGGACTGGAATCCTTGACCTCTCGAATACGCATCGACTGTGCTTCCAATTACGGATGAGGAATTATCGTCCACCGCTATTTAGTTCGGGAGCACTTGCAAAGTCACTATTATTTTTTTACTTCCTTGTACGAAATAGAAAGGAAGTATTGTAATCGCGAAAAATTTCGGGTCTCATATTTCAACGAAAATATCTATTTTGATCGCCATCGAACGCAATTTAACGATGTTTTCGAGTGACACCTGTATGTAAGAACAAAATAAAAGACACTTGTTCCCTCCAAATAATTATAAAACTTATTTAAAATGGATTCTGAAGGGATCTTTTCGTGGCGTCTGTGCGTACGTAGATACGTTCGTATGTATTTATCCCGCATAACTCAAAAATGAGTAGCCTCAGAACGTTGAAATTTTGCATATAGGGCTGCTATAATATGTAGATGTGCACCTCGCATTTTGGTTGGAATCGGCCGCACCAAAAATATATAAATATATGTATATATATATCCACTCTGTTACTCGGCTCAGCGAGCTCAGTTTCTTTAACCTTGTAAGTTTGTAAATTGTGCATTTTTTGTTTTAAAAATAATTGAATTATGTTGTTCTTATCTTTCGATTAAGAGTTTTATGCCGTTAGTTAACCTGCATGCAATAATTGTGGAATTATCAACAATTTAAAAGTTGTTTAACTGCAGCTAAGCCTAATCGTTTTTCATATGGCAGCCATATTTGTTTACGTTTGAAAGTTAGCAGACTAGTGGATTTGTTGCCAATCTAGGAAAATAAAGCTTCGCAACAACAAAGATAACGCCTTCTTTTATTATTTCCAATTAAAACATGCTTAATCCATTCTGGAAAATATTCGAGGAAATAAGTGTTTAAGATTTACATCGTAATTTTGAACATAGAAATTTTGAGGTTTCTATGTATTTTTGCCTTGTCGCGAAGTCAGAACCGAATTATTTAAAAGAAAAATACTGATTCGCCTGTGAAAAACGTTTCTTTGGTTGTTGTTGTTTGTTTTTTAAATTCGTTTTATTCATCGTTTTAGATTTATCATAGTATTTGAATAGAACATGTGGCAACGATTAGATAATTCTTTAGATGATGTATATAATATTTGTGCATTCTGAGTTATAAAATGAATGAGATGTAATGCTGTTAAGTGAACCTAGCGCCAGAGTGTCGCTATGGTAAACAAATATATTGAATTTTAAAGAATGTAGTTATTCTATTGTAGCTTATGCGCTATCAACGAAGTAGATTGAATTCAATCCAATAAGTTTAAATGAAATGCAAAATGCGTATAATTTAATATTCCGTACAAGGAAGTCATGTGGTGTGCACATCAAATTCTTATTACTGAGAACATGAATATAAAATCCAAAATTTTGTTCAAAATTTATTTTTTACGTATTAATACTCTTTGCCTTCAGCTATATTATATGCTATTTACTGGAAATGGATCAACAGTTAAAACAT
The DNA here is from genome assembly GCA_000611955.2 of Stegodyphus mimosarum. Lineage (NCBI taxonomy): Eukaryota > Metazoa > Arthropoda > Arachnida > Araneae > Eresidae > Stegodyphus > Stegodyphus mimosarum. Next base: position 118,710 of record KK119220.1, on the reverse strand, counting down.
AAAGTTCAGCTTGTAAGGTTTTAGTTAAACTAACAAAGTTTCATTTTAATTTAAATCTTTCTATCCCTTCTCATTTTCAACTTCCCGTTAGAAAAAGCGCGCGTTTTCAGCTTATGCTAATTTGAAGTGGAGCCAACGACTATTTAAGCAAAAGGTAGAAACCTCTCAGTGTGAGAGTGCTTTTAGTCTCAGACCACAATCATTCTATTCGACGTTCTCCTGACTAGCTAGCAGTTAAATTCTAAGCCATAGTGCTTTACGTGATTGCTTATTGAAATAAATCTAAGTGCGTCAGTATTAGTAAATCTTGCTACACACCATTTAGTTAGAGGCTAACCTCGCGTATATCTCTGTGAGCAACGACTCTTTAATTTCTATTTAGCTTTAGTTTTAAATTTATCTGATTGTTTATTTTAGATCCAAGTGTGGTCTTTTACTTTCTGTAAACCTCCCGAGTTGGAAAGTGGTTAAAAATAATTGTGATCTAATAAAAGAGGATTTTAAATCCCTTTCAAGTGCAGTTCTTCTACCACTTAATCACAGTATCTGCCATCAGAACATAGCTGCATTCAGCTCCCTGTTCCAGATCAGGACTTCACGAAGATATTTGCCAAGAATATGCACCGAACACTCAGTCCTGACAAGCTATATCCTAATGATCTCTAACTAGGTGGCGAATTTATATTCCCATTTTTAAAAGGGCATCCATTGAAGTCAAAAAGAAAAGCTATCAAAAGCAAAATAAAAACAGAGTCCCTTTTCATTATCCTCAGTACGATATTTAATCCTATTTTTAGGTTAATGAAGCCCCAGAATATTACCAGCGGAGGAAACTTTACCAGTGATGGTTACAAACTTGAATTTAGAGGAACTCCGTTGGTTGCTCATTTATTTATGTTAAGCGCTACCAACTCTTGATGAATGGATTCATGCCAGATCTATCCACTTTCAGCACAACTAAATTGCGGGCGCGCTAAGACAGGTAAATGCTATATTGCTTCAAGAATTTGATGTGTATTAATGATAAGGTATTACGTACCGACGCGCGGCGCAGAAACCTAAACGTATAATAGTTCCCTCGTTAGGCAGGCACAGAAATTCGCGAATGGAGAAATTTTTCATTATTATAATTTTTACAGAAGTACATTTATTCTGGCTTAACCTTTTGAGCATTTTAATTTCCGTTTGATTGGATCTCATAATTCAAAATATACTCATGTCCATAAATTAAGGATAATTCGGAGTCACGCGGAAATCGAACCCTAAAATAAATATATCACCTGTAAAATTGTTCGCAGGCACTTTATAAACATTTCAGTGCAATAACCGAATAGTCAGGACACAAAGGACGCATTTGGATGATTTTTTACGTGGTAGAATGATCGGCCGTCTGGAATGTGGGTGTACCCAACTGGAAGTATCAGACGAACTTGGAATTGCCCAGAGCGTCATCTCCAGGCTTTGGCAACGATTCCAAGATGATGGTAATGTCATTAGACGTTACGGCACAGGTGACTCCAGAGTTACAACGCCGGATGAGGACCCGTATTTGGCAGTTACTGCCAAAAGAAACAGACGGAGCACAGCCTCAGACCTATCTCGTCAGCTCTCTTCAGCCACTGGTAAGACAATTTCGAGGCAGACCATGCACAGACGCTTGGGGCAGATTGGTCTATATGCTCGTAGACCTGACAGATGCGTTCCACTTACTGCAACTCACTGTCCCCCGCGGTTAGCCTGGAGTACAGAGCGTGCATTGTGGACACCGGAACAGTGAGCTTGTGTGATGTTTTCCGACGAGTCCAGGTTTGGCTTGCAGTCTGATTCTCGCCAGACGTTCATATGGAGAGCTTCAGGTACCCGTTACCAGCAAGACAACATCATTGAACGACACCGTTACGGTGGTGCAGGACTGCCCGTTTGGGGTGGAATTATTCTGGATTCCAGAACTGACCTGCGTGTTCAAATTGGAACCATGACGAGCCAAATTTATCGGGACGTCATTCTGGGACAACATGTTCGTTTGTTTCGAGGCGCCATGGGCGCACAATTTGTGTTTATGGATGACAACGCCCGTCCTCGCCTTGCAAACATCGAAAGCGAATGCCTTCAATCGGAGGATATCACCCATATGGTCTGGCTAGCATTCTCACCGGACTGGAATCCAGTAGAGCACGTTTGAGACATGCTTGGCCGACGAGTTGCAGCCCGTCGACCTCCTCCTGCATGTCTATCGGAACTTCGGAGAGCATTGCTTTTTCAGTGGTGTAATATCCCCCAAGATCAGATCGATAATTTGATACTCGGCATGCCTAGGCGTTGTACGGACTGTATTGCATCGTCTGGGAGACATACAATGTATTAACAATCATACCAGCCATGTAATATTGGTATTTTTGTAAATAGGTTTTTTTTTGTAATTTGCTCCAGAGAGAAAATGTCGCTAATTTTTTTAATAATATCAAACATATAGCATCTTTTTTTGCTCTTTACTTTTTCTTTAACAAATAAGCTTTACAAATAAGTCAAATTTGTTTTTCTTCTAACTCTTCCTTTGCCTGATTTTGCATTATCTTTAATTTATGGACATGAGTGTAAAAGCTATCTGCCACGAAAATGTTTGGCGTGCATTAGCACGTCAAAACAGACGTTTTCTGCTCTTGAACTATCAAGTATGGTCAGTAAAACTAGTTACACTTCCGGTGTTGGTTAAAACTGACTGTGATGCGGACTGTCTGTGCTGACGAAATGAAAGACAATTATAAAGTATACTGATAGTGCATAAGAGTTAAATCACAAAGCATTCATTGTAATTATAATTTCGTCCAGCCCTGCACATGCTTACTGAGGTCTGTGCCTCAGAGTTTGTTTGAAGTTTTTAGATGAGAATTCAGCATTTGATGATCTCTTTGGTCGCAGCACCTGCATACGCCTTTTTCTAGAAAAAATTCAAGATGCGTAACGAGAGCTGAGTATTTCGAACTTTGGCTTTATTACCTGCCCTTACAAAATAAGGCAACGTTTCTACAGTAATCGTGAAGTTCCATTTCTCCTGGCAATTGTTTCAGACCACTTAAGCCGCTTTCATAGCCGATATCCGACGGAATAAATGACATTTTTACATCAGCCGGAATTTTTGAATTTATCACAAATTCAAATCGTCAGCAAAATACAAAGTCTGTCCCGAAAGTAATGCGCCTTTTTTCTTTTAAGAAAATGTTTGAAGCAATTCGAACAATTACTCACTATTTTTCGAAATACATCCCTCCTCCTTTATCACATTTGTTCCAACGCGATTTCAATGCTTCTGGTCATTGGAATGTCATGTGATAACCTCATCGTAGCCTCCTTGATGTTCTGCAGGGTCCCCAAATGCTGTCTTTTAAGGGATTTTTTAATCTTCATGAACAAAAAGAAGTCGGTCAGGGACAAATCAGTCCCTCAGGGACTGCAAAGCGGCTGGGGAAGAAGAAATAAAGAAACGGCTGGGGAAGAAGAAACAAAAAGAAGTCGCTCAGGGACTGTAAAGCGGCTGAGGAAGCGTTGGGATGTCGGCAATGAGCATCCCTTTGATCTTCAATTTGCTCATTCTTGCCTCTTTGGGGAGTGGGAGCGACATCATGTACCACTCTGCGCTTTGCCTTTTTGATTCTGGGTCGTATTCGAAGATCCAAGCTTCGTCACCACTTACCACATTGTCCAAAAACGTTTGTCCATCTTGATTTCGACCTAGCACTCACATAAGGGTTCACTGAAACAGGGACTTTGACTCCTCAGGAGCTCGGAGCCGACTGGCAATGTTCGCGCAGTGTTCCCAGGACACCACTCACACTTCCGTGCAAGCGGCAACGGATAGTCACGGCAAAAGAAAATGGCGAGCATTACTTTCGGTATAGATCTTATATTTCCAACACTTCGTAGCTATTACAAATGTGAAGATATTTTTCATGAGCTTTAAATTTATATTCTTTAAATTTCGCTATACTAGAAAGCCCGGCGGTCATACGAAATGACCGCTGTTCTAGATATTATAAATTGTAATTAAAAGGATTTGTGCAAAGGCGTCTGCTAATTCAAACTGAATTACCCAAGGCAGGCGGCGAGGACGCCCCTTTGCTTACTACCCCACGGGGTTTCCCCCTTCTACTTGCTTAATTGCTTAAAGTAGAGTGCAATGAAGGAAACCACGGGCGGTACATTTCTTTCTTTGCTCAGTGGTTTTTACCGAAAAAGCTGTTTTGTGCAGCTTTAGCTCCTTTTAGCTCCTCTTCAATGCTGTATTTTCTAGGAGGCATTCTTAAAAGAAATTACGTGAAGATGTAGTTTTTATGTGAAACAGATGATTGCCAATGCAAAGAAATGTTCCCTTCCCCCTGACACGCTCAGTTTGCGTTCAGCTGAAAATTCAGTTTAAAATACAATGTCGGAATAAAATCGAGCAAAATTTTAAACTCTTTACGCGAAAGGATATTTAGCATAGGAGTTTGGGTAAACCTACCCGATGAAATGTGCTAAGCACATCTCGTTAGTTGGTTTCGTCTCCTTTAATTTCTCAACGTTTGCAAGTTCTAGGTAATTCATACGTAAATAGAGTTAAATGCATAATGAGCAACAATTGTATGAATTAAAAATACAGGGTGTTTATAAAGTCCCAGACCCATTTTGATTTTTAATAACTCATAAAATAATAAAGATAGATTAAAATTAATAACATAAATGGTTAGATAGACTCATGACCCTTGTCAATGAACTTCCAGGTGTGCCCCCTTCGTCGCACGGAGAATATGAAGCCGATATTCAATTTCACGCCAGGTACCGGCAAGCATGTCGGCATCCACAGAGGCTATTGCGGTTGTAATTCTGGCTTTTAGGTCATCCATGTTCGACACATTCCTCCTGTAAACGTTGTCCTTTACAAATCCCCAAAGGAAAACGTCCAGCGGCGTTATATCGGGTGATCTGGGGGGCCAAGGAATCGGACCTCCTCGCCCAATCCATCTTCCTGTAAAATGGTCATTCAAAAAACTACGAACGATGGTACCCCAATGAGGTTATACACCATCTTGTTGCAAAAAGACACGTGGCTGAAGCTCTTCTAGTTGTGGAAATACGAAGTTTTCCAACATGTCTAAGTATACGACTGATGAGACCGCCTTTTCTGTAAAAAAGAAAGGCCCAATGACTCGGTCGTGCTTTAGTCCACATCACACATTAACCTTTGGGGAATGCCTTTGTGCCTCACGGTATTCATGGGGGTTTTCAGATCATAATTATAATTAATAAGCAATTAATAAGCAGACTATATTTAGAAAAGTACAGATAATTAGGCTGGAAAATGAAATCATCTGAAATTAATCACACGCGCAGACGATATTTACAAAAGTAAAGATATTCAAACTTGAAAAAGAAAATATATAAGTTATTCCATCCATAAATGCCATATGTTTGTTTACATCTTCATTATTTTATGAGTTATTAAACAACAAAAGGGATCCGGGACTTTAGAAACACCCTGTATTTAAATACCATAAAAATTTAATTAAAACAATGATAACTATTGTGATAAAATTTATTTTACTATTTGAATGACGTGGCAATTTCACCCCATTGGCTAGTACAGTTACGCAAGCAACCAATAAACTATCGGCGACAAACAGACACTTTAAGCCGCATATAATAAACAAGTGTGTAATTTAAGCAATCCGCAGTTACTTTTAATTATGTATTTATATAGCGACGCTTGTCTATCCCACTGTAAGAATAAGTTATGATTACATTGTCTTGGAAGACAATTTTTACATTTCCAATATCTATTGTTAATAATGCATAAATAAAATTCTTTTAATTAGAAATTATTTTTAGATTAAGTGTTTTTCGTAATTCATATTTTGTGCTGTTAAAGTTTACTGCTGTTCCATGCAGCTCATATCAAAATTTGCATCGTCAAAAGTATTATTAAAAATAATTTCTAAATATGGACCAATAAGATTGTACAGACATTGGGTTATTTCGATGCAGGAAAGATAAAAAAATCAGCAATGCCCTGACAGCGACTCGAACCACGGACCTCTCGAATTCACGCCGAGTGTGCTTTGCCATTACACTACGAAGGCATGCTAAGAAGGCCAGAGTAGTACCTTATAAAGTTTTTCAGACACCATTCCATATAGCGTTATTATGGCAGAGGTAAAATCGCTCGGGCAAATAGTAATTTACTTCTTGTGAAATACTGAATCTGTTAGGTTTTGCGGCTGATGGGACAGTTGTTGTTATTAACGTCAGAGCGTTCAATCAATTCATTAAGTTTCTTTTAATGAATTGACTGACAAATCTACTTTCGGCAGAAGTTTTTTCCTGTATTAAAAATATCCGATACATATTGGGTTGGCAACTAGTAATTGCGGATTTTTTTTAGAAAATCAAAGACAATTTTTTCATGGAACTAAGTAACTTTATTCTGTAATGTATTGACCTTTTGCCATCTTTCAGGCAGCATCATAATCCCACGTTCATAAAACTTCTGGTTTTTATTAGCAAAAAACCGAATCAGGTACGATTTGAAATCATCATCATTATTGAAATTTTTACCATTCAAGGAGTTTTGTAAAGATCGAAACAAAACGTAATCAGATGGTGCTAGGTCAGAACTATATGGTGGATGTGGCAAAACATCCCAACCAAGCTCCAATAATTTTTGCCGAGTGACCAAAGATGTGTGTGGCCTTGCATTGTCACGATGGAATACAACACCTTTTCGATTTGTCAATTCCGGCCGCTTTTCTTCAACTGCATTGTTTAATTTCGTTAGTTGTTCAATGTAGACATCAGAATTGATCATTCGGTTGGGTAGTAAGAGTTCAAAGTAGACAATTCCTTTGTAATCCCACCAAACTGATAACAGAACCTTTTTTCGATGAATATCAGCTTTTGATGTTGTTCGAGTCGGTTCACCTGGCCTGCCCCACGATCTTTTCCGCTCGATATTGTTGCAAACAACCCATTTTTCATCGCCAGTTATCAGTCGTTTTAAAAATGGATCATTTTCATTACGTTTCTTTAGAAAATCGCAGCCGTTAATGCGTTGCGTTAAATGCGTTTCTGTCGGTTCATGAGGAACCCATGTATCAAGTTTTTGAACTCAGCCGAGTTGTTTTAAGTGATTTTCAATGCATATATGTGATACATGAAGCTTCTCTGCAATCTCACGTGTTCTACTGTGACGATCCGAATCGATTATTGCTTCGATTAGGTCGTCATCATCTTCAACTGGACGACCAGAGCGTTTTTCATCTTTGAGTGAAAATTCACCAGAACGAAATTTGGCAAACCAATTTCGACACTGCCGTTCTTTTAAGGCTTCGTTACCATAAACAGTACATAACTTTTTATGAGCTTGCGATGCGTTTTTGCCTTTGCGGAAATAAAATAGCGAAATATGCCGAAAATGTTCCTTTTGATTTTCCATTTTTCAACGAACGCCAAACGAAAACTACGCAACCGATCAAAAAACTTTTTTTACTGATTCACAGCTGAATTGCCAACTATCAAATAACAAAATGTGTTTTACATTTGTACTACGTCTGCAAACCTAGAAATTCAACTGAAGCCATCTATGAGTGAAATCCGCAATTACTTAGTTGCCAACCCAATACTTACGCCTTCGCGTGACTGAAACCGAAATCCATACAGAAATGGAAGTCGTTACATTTGAAACGATTAAGATATGCGCCACAGGCACTTGTTGAAAAAATGAATACAGATTTATCTGCACGCATACCTGTTGTAATATTAAAGCCGGTTGTGATGGAAATCTGGAGACATGCGCTTGTTTCATCGAAGGCCGTTTTGAAAGGGTCTTTTTTACTTCCTTGTACGAAGTAAAAAGGAAGTATTGCAATCGCGAAATATTTCCGGTGTCATATTTCAGCGAAAATATCCATATTGACCGCTATCGAATGCAATTTAACGATGTTTTAGCGTGATAATCTAAACTTAAGGACGGAATAAAGGACTCTTTTCCCCAAAAAAAATTATAAAAATGATTTAAAATGGATTCAGAAGCTACCTTTTTCATGGTATCGGGTACGTACGCATGTATGTATCTCGCATAACTCAAAAACGAATAACCTCAGAACGTTGAACTTTTGTATATAGGACCAGTATAACATGTAGATGTGCACCTCCCTTTTTGGTTGCAGTTGGCCGCACGAAAAGTATACATATACCCACTCTATTACTCGGTTCAGTCAAATGAATTTTTTTATTTTTATATGTTGCTAAATTGCGCGTTTCTTGCTTTAAAAATGGTTGAATTATGATGTTCTTATCTTCCTATTAACGTTTTTATGCCTTTAGTAAATCTGCATGCAATATTTGTAGAATTATCAACAATTTAAAAGTTGTTTAAGCACAGCTAGCCCTAATAGTTTTTAACATAGCAGCCATATTTGTTTACATTTGAAACTGAGCGGAATAGTGGATTTGTTTTCAATATAGAGAAACTAAGCTTCGCAACAACAAAGATAACGTATTGTTTCATTATTGTGAATTAAATCGTGCATTCTGGAATTTATTCGAGGAAATAAGTGTCTAAGATTTACTTCGTAATTTTAATATAGATATTTTGAATTTTTATGTATTTTTGCCTTGTCGCGAAGTAAGAACTGAATTAATTCAATGAGAAAGACTGAATCGTCTGTGAAAAATTGTTCCCTTTTTTTTCTTTGTTTAATTTCTTTTAGACATCGTTTTAGATTTATTATAGTATTTGAATAGAACATATAGCAACGATAAATAACTCTTCAGATCATATAACTTTTGCTCATTCTGAGTTATAAAATGAATGAGATGTAATGCTGTTAAGTGAACCTAGCGCCAGAGTGTCGCAGTGGTAAACAAATATAGTAATTTTTAAAGATCGCATTTATTCTATTGTGGTTTATGCGCTGTCGACGAAACAGATTTAATTCAATCTAATAAGTTTAAATGAAATGCAAGAAAAAATGCCTATAATTTAATATTCCGTACGAGGAAGTCATGTGGTGTACACATAACATTTTTGTTTTCATTTTTAACTCTTTTAATGGTTCATATTTGACGTTTTACTTTACTAAATATTTTTAATACTTTTAAGTTACTTCATTCAATTAAAATTCACCTTTCTCCTTAAAGAAATATATTTTCTTTTTCTAAAAGATCAAACTCGTTTAGATAAATAATTAAAAACAATTTAAAACGAAAATGTTTTAATAATTACTTGATTTGACATGTCGAAAATCACCAACAAACTTAAGAATACAAATAAAGTTACTAATTAAATTTTTCTTTTTCTTATCAACAGACTTGAAGATATTTTCAGTGCAGGTGTTAATATATTAAGTCAAATTTTTTATTTCAGTTATTTCCTAACGGAATCACTGAAAGGTGTGATCAGGCAATCTGCACTGCTATAATATTTCTTTGGCTTAAATTAATCCACGATACTAGCGAAAGAGATCCTCAGTAACAACAATTTCTTTATCTAAAGCTTGAATTAATGAAGTTGCCGTTGTTTTTGTAAAATGTAACGTTATTAATTTACTATTTTCAAAGAGTAACTCGATATCATTGCAGCTACTACACGAATCTCTTGAGAATATAGACAGAATGGTTTGTATCTGCACATAAATCCAGAAATAAAATGAATACATAAGTCAGATATGATAATAAATTAAAATTTTATTTATGTACACTTATAAGGAATAAACTGATAAAAATGATTAATTTTTAATATATTTAGTGCATTCGCAAATAATCGTATATCTAACCTGCAAGAGTGTACCGACCGAATTCTATTCCTCTCTTTTTTTTTTTTTTTA
>KK119220.1:95137-108765 GCA_000611955.2 Stegodyphus mimosarum | reverse complement strand
TATCACTTTTCAAACTGTTGCCACAAAATATTGCAGCCCTGTATTATATTTAAAGAAATTAAATAATGAAAAATGCGCATAAATGTATGTACGTTTCTCGCATCGTGATAAAACGACGGTACATAAAGCCATCCAATTTGGAATGCCGTCTCCTGCTGCCAATATAGGCATCCGGAAGCCCAAATTTGAAATTTTGAATTTGTTTTATTAACGATTTCATATTTTGTAAATCTTTAACGAATTTTTGATGAAAAAACTCGAGGATTTCGAAGCGGGCCATGGCAACGCTGAACAGAAAAAAACATTTTTATCTGCAGGACGTGAGACCGTGTGTAGGAAATTCTAAAGATGGCTCAGTTTAAAATTATTTTACGATATTGTTCTTTAACTGAATTTTATGGTTTAAAATGCGAAGAACATGATATTCAATAAATAAAAGTAACATACAAAATGTTTAAAAAACGCCCCTTTGGACGTAATTTAAAATCTGAAACCTTTCACAATTTATTTTATTTTATTTTATTTTATTTATTTATTTTATTTTTTGTCATTTCATCTTTGAAAAGTACAACTTTCCAAAGTTGTTAGTTCAAAGTTACAACTTTTCTTAATATTTTAGGTTCACATAATTTTTATAAATACGTATTTCTGTTTCGTACTTCAAAATATTAAAGTACGTACAGATACAGAATATTGACGATGACAGTGTTACGGATTTCGTATTTATTTAGCTATTTATTTAGAATTGTAATTAAAATTGCTTTATTTTCCCGTGCAACGCAGACGATTTTTAAAAAGAAATGTACGTCGAATCGAAATTTCTGTTGCCATCTGGAAAATAGGTCTTACTAGAACATTCTAGCGAATAATTAAAAAGGTGATAAAAGACGAATTAAAACACCTCATCACAGTTGTAGCTCTTTTAAGCTAAGTTTTTTTCTTTACGTAATGCTGTTATTGATTGTAGCGATTTCGCTGTGAGATAGAATTAGTTTCTTTGTTTTTGAATTGTGTTTTGTTTAACGTTTGGAATATTGTGATATTGTACGAATAGCTCTGATGATATATTTCAGCATTTTGTTTTATTTCTTTTGAAAAGAATAAATTTTATTAACTTTTTAACGACTTGTGCATTCAATCCATAATGAACTCGAACCGCGCGCAACAATTTTTTGGTACATCGGCCGGAAATCGAACGCGGGCCGCCCGCGTGGCAGCCGACTTTTCTACCACGCAACCATCGATGCACCAAAAAATTGTTGCGTGTGTACCAGTTCGTTATGGACTGAATGCACAAGTCTTTAAAAAGTTAATAAAATTTATTCTTTTCAAAAGAAATAAAACAAAATTCTGAAATACAAAGTTGTTCAATAAGTTCGCGGAACGGAAATGAAGAAACCAATTTTTATTTGAAAAAATGACTTTATTTTTCAACGTAGTTTCCCTCAACTTCAGTACACTTATTCCAACGGTCTTCTAATTTATGGATCCCTTGACTGTAGTGATTTTTCGGCAGCTCTGCAAAATATCCCTCCACGGCAGCTATTAACTCTTCGTTTGAAGAAAATCGTTTTCACGGAGATATTGTTTGAGGTGTGGTAAGAGCCAGAAGTCGGAGGTAGCTAAATCTGGAGAATAGGCTGGATGTTGCAACAATTCGTACTTCAATTCAGTTATTTTAGCAATGGTTTTTTGAGCTGTGTGCACAGGTGCGTTATCTTGGCGCAAAATGATTTTCTTCTACTGTAATCTGGGTCTTCTTTCACGAATTTTTTCGTCTAATTGATTCAAAATGTTACAATAATAATCCGAATTAATTGTTTTGCCAGTTTGAAGGTAATCTATAAACAAAATTCCTTTCGCATCCCAAAAAACTGATGCTAACAACTTCTTGGCTGATTTTTGCACACGAACTCATTTCGGCGCCGAAGAGCCGGGTTCACACCACTCCTTAGCCTCCTGTTTTGATTCAGGATCATGATGGTAGACCCAAGTCTCATCCATTGTGATAAATCGACGGATAAAGTCGCTTTTATTCTTCTTAAAACGCTCCAAAGTCGCATCCGAATGTGTATTTACTCCATCGTTAGAGAATGTGGCACCCATTTTGCATAGATGTTTTTGAAACCCAAATTAACACTCAAAATATTGCTCACTGTGCCCAATGAAATGCCTAAAGCCTCTGTTAAATCTCTTTCAGTCAATTGACGGTCTTCCAATATCATATCTTGTATTTTTGCGATGATTTCCGGTGTTGATGCAGTTTTTGGACATCCCTCTGAAGGATCGTCTTCAAGCCTGGTACGACCACTTTTGAATAAACTAGCCCACTTGCAAACCATTGTTTTCGAAGAAGCAGATTCACCCAACACATTCACCATTTCGGTATGAATTTCCATTGCCTTTAAACCTTTCTTTACAAAGAATTTGATAACTGCACGTTGCTCAATTTTATCCATGCCTGAAAAAAGGCACAACACGTTAGATATAAAGGGCTGTTAAACAATGAATAAATTAACAGATCGAAATGAAACTTTTGACGTGTTCCTAAGAAAGAACAAATATGAAAATGGCGTCGAAGTTTTAGATCTAATATTGATGAATAGATGGCGCTCCGCGAACTTATTAAACAACCTGGTATTCCCTCAGAGATATTCGTACAATATCACAATATCTCAAACGTTAAACAAAATTCAAAAACAGAGAAACTAATTCTATCTCACAGCGAAATCGCTACACTCAATCACAGCATTAAGTAAACAAACAGAAGTTCGCTTTAAACAGCTACAACTGAGCTGAAGTGTTTTAATTCGGCTTTTATAAGCTTTTTAATTATTCACTAGAATATCCTAGTAAAACCTGTTTTCCAGATGACAACAGAAATTTCGAGATAATTCTTTATTAAATATTAAATTCAAGCGCTCTTTTATTTTTACATTTCCGACGTAGCTTTCTCTTCAAAAATCGTCTGCTTTGCACCGGAAAATAAAGCAATTTTAAATACAATTCTAAATAAATAGCTAAATAAATACGAAATCCGTCACAATACGACATGCATTTAATCATCTTTGATAATTCTTCTTTTTAAATCATTCTCATCGAGTAAGTAAAGACCTTGAACGCTAAGAGTTTGAAATGGATTCGATCCCAGGTGAACAGATATGCTACATACACTGACTACCAATAATTATTTGGACACCTGTGATAAAAAAAAACTAACTTTATTCAAAATCAATAGTTGGTAGAGCCTCCACGAGAGGTAATTACAGCGTAGACCCTCCGGGGCATACTTTCCACAAGTCTTTGTATGACAGCTAGTGGTATTTTCTTCCACTCGGCTTGGAGAAGACATAGAAGTTCCTTCACCGATTTTGCACGGGTACTGCACCCCTGAATTCGGCGGTGCAACTTGTCCCGGAGGTTCTCTGTAGGGTTCAGGTCTGGACTCTGAGCAGGCCAGTCTATTCGATGAACTCCATTGGCACCGTACCAAGCCTTGGTTAACGTCGAAACATGACAACTGGCATTATCGTCCTGAAAGTAACAGGGCATTGTCGTCCTGAAAACTGCCACAACGTAGGACACACATTGTCATCCAAAGTAGTGCAGTAGGCATTGGAGTTGAGCTTACCATGCATGCGGACCAAGGGTCCCAGCCCATACCAAGAGAAACACCCCCAGACCAGAATTCCACCTCTGCCGAACTTGACTGTTGGCACAATGCATTCTGGCAGGAGACGTTCTCCAAGTAGACGCCAGACCCAGACCCTGCCATCCGAACGGTAAAGGGTGAATCTTGATTCGTCACTCCAAAGAACACGTTTCCACTGATCTACGGTCCAATTCCGATGTGCTTTGCACCACATTAACCGAGCAGCGCGATTGGACTTTGTGATCAAAGGCTTACGACCATGAAAACCAAGCAGATGTGCTTCCTTACGGATGGTATTCATTGGAACAATACTCCCGGATGCCTGTCGAAACTCCTCGCGGTTGAGGGCCATCGGTTGGGTGCGGTTCTTCCGAATTTCTCTGGACAGCACTCGTCGGTCATTATCTCCCAGTTTCGTTGGTCTGCCGACTGGGGGCACATTCCGACAATCACCGCTCACCTTCCACTTCTTTAATCACGTTGGCCACTGTTGATTTTAGGTACTTCAAATCGCTAGATATGTCCCTTAAGGATCGATCGGCCACATTTGTGATACCCGATAATTATACCTTTCTCGAAATCAGAGAGCTCCGAACTGCGAGGCATCTTGCATGCGACTAAAGCCGATGCTGTTTCCTACACGATATATACCGGCGGAGTCCGTTACTTACCTTAGGACCGCAGATATCGTCATTTACATAGGTGTCCAAATACTTATTGGAGTCAGCGTATATATTGTCGCTATTGGGTTCGTAATAGATTAAATACACAAGTCTGATAATTGGTTAACAGAATTTGTTGTTATCAAAAGAAATATTTCGGAACTCTGGAATTTTCCACAGAAATATTCTGTAAGTGTTCACAGTATCACACAGTTTAATCAGTACGTTACACTTAAAACTACTAAGAACGTTAAACACAAGGCAATGCAAAGCGCATATAGAGAGGAAGCTAACTCAGATTTATCTTGGCTCAAGCAGAACTACAACTCGCAACAATAATAACTAAGCAGCTGAGAGCAGGTGCTCTCTCTTCGGCCTTAAAGAGTTTTCAGTCAGCCGGCGATGTATTTCTAGAACTTTCTTCTTCTCGAAATTACTGGAAAGCGATAAGAGTATGGAATTACGGTTACAGCTAATATAGTGGTCAATTACATAATACATGTTATGGTGATATATACGGACCGAACCAAAATGTTGCCAAATCCCGATTTCTCGCCAAGCTTGGAGACAAAATAAATCGCCAAAACGTCAACTTAGCTCCCATTTACTCAATGCTAAATGCATTTATCCTTGCATTCTTACTTTTTCGGCACAGATTACTCTTGAAATTTGTTTCGCGGTACATTACACAGAAAAATGCAACAATTTTACTTATAACTCTACAAAATTTACCTACCTAAGTACATAATTCGTAAGACTATTATATACAATTCTTTACTCAAAATAATGATAAATATTCCCTGTCTTTTGTCTACAGATTAAAGTAACGGAACGTTTCGCTGAACATCAGTCAGCCTTGCAAATTAACTAATATAACCAAATCCTTTCCACGCTTCTTAAACCGCAATTTTTTGTTATTCATTTTTCTTTCGAGAATAAACTAAAAAAAAAGTATGCATGGGCTGAAAGAGAGAAAAAGTAATTACAACTTCTCTCGAGAGAGCCGGGGTGTGATATTATTCTTTAAATTCCACTAATTCAGGGTCAGGGGAAAAAAGAAAGAATTTTTGTGCGGTCAAATTAATTAATGCTTAGAACATGAGAATTAATTTTCGTGCTTTTTCAAATGTCCCAACAAAAAATTATACGTGTTCTTGACAGGAAAGGTTTTTTTAATTAGTTATGGGAAACAGATTTTTGGTGTGTCTTTCTGATTAATAATGTGTTTATATTTAAAAAAAAACATAAAATCTGAAAGGTTTCAGATTTTAAATTACGTCCAAAGGGGCGTTTTTTAAACATTTTTTATGTTACTTTTATTTATTGAATATCATGTTCTTCGCATTTAAACCATAAAATTCAGTTCAAGAACAATATCGCCAAATAATTATAAAGAATTTCCTACACACAGTCTCACGCGCTGCAGATAAGAATGTTTTTTTCTGTACAACGTTGCCATGGCCCGTTTCGAAATCCTGGAGTTTGTCGATCAAAAAATTCGTTTAAATTTTACAAAATATGAAATCGTTCATAAAACAAATTCCAAATTTCAAATTTGGGCTTCCAGGTGCCTATATTCGCAGCAGGATGACGGCATTCAAAATTCGATGGCTCTAGGTACCGTCGTTTTATCGCAATGCGAGAAACATACATTCATTTATGCACATTCTTCAATATTTAATTTCTTTAAATATAATACAGGGCTGCAATATTTGGTGGCAACAGTTTGAAAAGTGATACAGACTTTTACTGTTTCCGACGCAAAATCGCAAAACGAAAACAATAGTCCTTCAGGGACAAAGCCCCTTTGGACAAAAAACATTTTTGAGGCAGTTGATGTGGTTATCTACATGCGCCATAATCATTGGCTGTTTTCTGTAACTATGTAAATTACTGTTCTACTGGGCCGGTTGACGAAATTCATGTTGCGTTTTCCATGTCTCGTAAGCGCGACTTAGGATATGTATTAGATTTATATATAGAATTGTTCTAATATAGGTATTGTGACTCAAAATCGGACTTTTTCTGAAATGACATGCCATTTGTTTTTCCATATTTCGATTCTACGACTCAAATTATGTCAAACTGTCAAGTTTTGTAAAAATCGCACAAGGCGTTTTTAAAAATTCAGCTCTCAAAATTTTACCTCCTGAATGCTAATTCCATTTGGTATGTATTTATTAATATCTCTTTTTTTTTACTACACTTACTTGATTCCTTCTTTCACAGATCGAAATTTAGGTTCACTCCAAACAAAATTCCCCCATTTTTTTTTAAGATTTATTTTTAAAATTTGTATTTTTCAATAATTTTTATAAATTTTTCGAAAACATTTTGAATTACAACCTATAAAATTTTTACAATCAACTTGAAGTAGATGTATTTTTAAGCAAACCTGCAAAAAATTAGAGCTTTTTATTCAGAATTTCCGAAGACATACGTGAATTTATATATTGGCGCATTTCGAAATTTGGCACATTTGTTGAAAGCGATAATAAAGAAAATGTGGTTTACGCACTTTGTTAAAATTATTTGAAATTAGGAATGATGTGAATTTTTTCCCTCTCAGCCACAATGTAGAAAAGCAGGAACGATGTGACTTCCCCGTCCCCGCACAATGGAAGGCGGAAAAATAGGTTGCCATATATTAAGAAGTTCGCCAAGTGAATTATTCTTGGCTCACACTTAAAAAAAATTTGCCAAGTTAAATTTTTGAAGTTCTCCGTAATTTTTTTTAATTGAAAACTTTAAACTCTTTGTGCACAACATTGTTACACAAGGCTTGCAGAAATAAGTAAAAAAACAAACAAATACAACAACACAACACAAAATAAAATAAACTTACAAATTCCGAGATGACACTTAAGCGATATATTTACAAAAGGAAGAGAAAGCCATTTTGTCTTGAACAACTACGTGCAGAGGGGGAGGAAATGTAATAATCACAGATTTCAGCCTAGAAATGAGTTCTTTTCGTCTTTCCGTGAGCTTTGAACAATAGAACAACAAATGTCCGACATTTTGCACTACCCCGGAACTACAGGAACACAAGTCTGTACTAGATAACCCAAATCCCTTCAGATATGAATTGAAATTACCATGTCCAGTTAGAATTTTAGTAATTTCAAAATTGCAAAAAAATGTTTATTATTCAGTCTGTCAGGAATGGAAGGAAAATAGTATAATTTAGTCACGGAGGCAGTGGTAGAATTCCTGTACAATTCCTTCCACTTGAGTATTGTAGTATACTTTTTTTCTTGAGAAATGGCTTCTCCGTAAATTTCGCACCAAATTTTACAAAATCTAGTATTTAGGTACAATTTGAGACGTAGAATCGAAATCTGGAAAAAATTGGTATGTTATTTCAGAAAATGTCCCATTTTGTGTCAAAATACCTATACAGTCAAGTACCGAAAATCCGCCGACCTGAAATCCACCAATTTCTGAAATCCGCATTTCCTCTCAAAATATAAACATTAAACTTAAAGGTTCCAGAAACCGCAGAATGGAGAATGAAATACCGAGGAAAAAATATTTATCCAATAATGACGTCATAATTACCGAATAATAATGATTCTGTGTTAGCGGCAGAAAAAAAAAATCTTAGCCCAGAAGAGGTTTTTAGTATGGATGATGTGTTCAGATGAGTCAACATTGGCATATCAGATAACCGATGATAAAATCGTTGGCTCTGTTTTGAACTCGCTACAGCAAGAAAACGATTCCGCAACGGAGGGTTTGGAACATGGTGAAAAATACCTAAAATATTTAGAGCAACAGAGCTGTGTCACAGAGCAAGAGATTGTGACCCTGTAGAATTTACAAAAAAACTTACTCTGGAGCACCTAAAGTTTTAAAATAAACCTCTATCAGAAAAATGTTTGAAACAAATAAAAAAATGAAATATTTTATGCTGTATTAGTATTCCTTATTTTTACACGTCTCTATTGTATATGTCCTTAATGCTTTAAAATATTCCTGTAATCACTAATATAAATGAATAATATAATAAATATATACATATAATAATTTAATGCATATAATAAAATAATGTAATAATGTATATTACTGTACATAATAATTTAAGTAAATGTATCTAATATGCCTTATTTATTGTGCACTTTTAGTCTGAATATTATGATTTGCATTTTCTGTCCTGAAATCCGCAAAATCTTAAAATCCGCACAACCTCTGGTCCCAAACATTGCGGATTTCTGGACTTCTACTCTATTAGAACAAAGCTATGTATAAATCTAAAATATATATCCTAAGTCGCGCTTCCGAGACAAGGAAAACGCAATTTGAATTTCATCGATCGGCGCAGTAGAACGGGAGATATAGATCTGTCTTTTTTTTTCCCGCAGTGTACATTGGTACCTCGATATACGTCCGCTTTAAAGTAAGTCCAACTGCATCCTTGATTTGCCTACAAGAACACATACATGCACTAAAGACTTGGCTCAAACAGTGGAAAATAGAAATCAATGTGCAAAAAACTAAAGCTATTCTGTTTACCAAAAAGCAAAAGATCAAATTCCATCTAGAATTTTATGGCACTACTATTCCATGGTCTAAACAGGTCCCTTATCTTAAGGTGATTCTCAATAATTCTCACACATGGACTCCACGTAGTACAAATATTATTAAACAAATTCGAGTGCGTAAAAAGAAACTCTACCCCTTAATTGGTCGAAACAGTGCTTTATCCCTAGACAACAAGTTACTTATTTACAAATTCATTCTGCCTCCCATGCTATGCTATGCTTGCCCTGTATGGGCTTTTGCTTGTAGAAGTAATCGTAAGAAGCTTCAATTAGCTTAAATGCAGTACTTAGACAAATCACCAATTCCCGTGCTACGTTCCTAGTAATAGGCTCCATAAAGAATTGCGAATTGCTCAGAATAAACTTACATACTATTATAAACTTCCAAAACGTTTCCATGAATGCAAAACTGTATTGATAATCCTGTGATCAAAATATGCACATATGATTATAATGACCTCAGCAATTTAAATACACCTCTAACCATTCTTAATACTCTGCTGGCTACCGTAAATGCAACCCCCTGAAGGAAGCATGCAAATAACAAAGTTTACAACATGCATTAGCGGAGGTGAGATATGCAAATGATTAGAATTTCAGCCAGACGCACATCACGCGCGCCTCTGGCGCCACTTCGAAGTGCTATTTCAGGCTTGGAGTTTTCGACGATTTCGAGTTCGGCAACTGTATTTTTCTTGTGGTTTTTTTTCCAAAAAACGATCCATTATGCCTCGTAGTAAACAGCGATCATCGTTTGATCAAGTATCCTAGTTCGACGGAAGAAGGATGGTGGCCTACCGAGAGTGTGGATTATCTTTCAGGGAAATCGGTAGTCGTGTTGGACGAAACCAACAACTGTAATGCGGATATGTGACCGTTCGATGCAGGAGGGTACGACGGACCGACGTGTTCGATCGCATCCACCTCAGTGCACCACTTCGCGTGATGACAGGAACATTGTGCGCATGGCAGTGACGGATCGCTCGGTCACATCACGTACCACAGCACAGCACATTCAGTCTGTAACGCATCATCCAGTGTCTGCGTGTACCATACGACGCCGTTTATAGCAGAATGTTCTGATGGAGATTAAATCCCAGGCTGCCCCACCAGATGAACATTCGCAACGTGTGGAAGCTGCTTGGTCTGCTGTACCCCAAAAACACATCCAAAGTCCCTTTGAAACAATGCCTAGGCGTGTGGCAGCGGTGATCTCCAACAATGTCGGCTACTCTGGCTACTAATTCTGGAAGGAACCGTACTTCACAGAAGTCTATAAATTTAATCATTTAATACTTGGTCAACATGTTATCTACTAAATGAATTTTGTTGTGATATCTCTTGTCTTTCTTGGTGTTGCAATTTGGGTGGCCAGCAGTGTATTTGGAATATGTAATATGTGTTTATGTGTATACTATAACTCCTTGGTTAATATCTTTATTGTAACCTTTTATTTCCCTCTCTTGGCATTGTGAGATTCATAGTAACCTTTTATTGCAGTACTTAATGCCAGCCCCAACGTCGCCCAGATCTTACGAGCATCTTACAATAAGTAAAACCCCACAAGCGTTTCATTTATTTTTGTTAATCAGTTAATTTTTATCTAGTGCTGACACTTTACTCTCTTAATTCTTCATACATATCACAGATCTGAAAATATTATTTTTAAACAATCAGGAATAATGGCTTCCAGGCATCGGATTTACAACGATGTTAATCAATGGCAATTGGATTTACAGCAATGTTAATAAATTTACAGATTTGTTCGCTCTGTATATTTAAGTATGACGTTGTAAATTATCACTTTCATGCAGATATCTACATTCAGTTTTTGTCAGATTGAATCTATCTATGATCATTTATCAAAAGATGGCGAAAAGGCATGAAATTGATCAACAGTTCATAAAATTAAATTTTTCTGTACCTATCTCCAAATTTTCTCCAGTGAAAAAACATTTGTGATACTTTCAATCGATTAAACTAAGTACTCTTTGCCAAGTGCATCAAGATTTTATGAATTTGCGCTTTCGAATGAACGCCAGAAGCGTTCAAAACCTTTAAACGCGCAATATAATATCGTGCCCCATTGAACAAATGCCATTTCTTTCCGAAGACATGATTGCATTGCAATGCTCGCAATGATGCTCTCTCTACTATTGGCCGTTTTGCATCTTTGTTTGAAACGAATGATCATGCATATAAATGAGTGGAATTAAGTTAAACCTCGTATTCAGATTTCGCATTTATATGCCACCAGAATTGACAATAATGCTTTCACAAATGCGCATCTCATAAGCTTGTTGCCTGCATAAAATCTAAATTATAGAGCAAGAAAGAGTTTTCAAATTTTGAGCGAAGGCGCACTGAATAAAATTCCGCTAGTTTAACATAATTTTTTTTTGAGTTCGAATAATTTATCTTTCTGGTTTGAATCTTGAGAGAAAGACTAACGCAAAAATATAAAATATGCAGTGAAGTACGAACTGTAATTCTTAAACAAATTTATGTTGATATTTCAAGAGTCATTTTATTTTTACTTATTTTCACTTAAATCACGTAGAATGTTTACTTCCTTGTACGAAGTAAAAAGGAAGAATTGTAATTTCGAAAAATTTCGGGCACCAAATAAAATACCTATTCTGACCGCTATCGAATGCAATTTAATGATGTTTTCAGTGACGTTCGTACGTAAGAACAGAATAAACGACCCTTCCCCCCCAAATAATTATAAAACTGATTTAAAATGGATTCTGAAGAGATTTCTTCGTCTCATCTGTGCGTATATACGTACGTATATAGGTATGTATCTTGCATAGCTCAAAAACGACTAGCCTCAGCCTAGAACGCTGAAATTTTGTAGATAGAGCTGTAGTATAATTTTGTATATAAAATCTACATGTAACATGTAGATGTGCACCTCGCATTTTGGTTGCAATCGGCCGTACCAAAAGTATATAAATATATATATATATATATATATCCACTCTCTTACTGGGCTCAGTGAGTTCAGTTTCTTTATTCTTACAGGTTTGTAAATTGTGCATTTTTTGCTTTAAAAATGATTGAATTATGTTGTTATTATCTTTCGGTTAAGATTTTTGTGCCCTTAGTCAACCAGCATGCAATAATTGTGGAATTATCAACAATTTCAAAGTTTTTTAAGTGCGGCTAAGCCTAATTTTAGGTTATGATAGCGCCCATATTTGTTTACATTTGAAGCTTAGCAGAATAGTGGATTTGTTGCCAATCTAGAGAAACTAATCTTCGCAACAACAAAGTAACGTCTTCTTTTATTATTGCGAATTCAATTATGCTCGATTCATTTTGGAATTATCATTTAAGTTATTATCTGGTTTTTGCTTGCAAATGGTAATTTTAATTGTAAAGCTTTTTTTAAATTGTTTTAAGTGTATTCCGTGTTTTATGGTTCTCTATATCTTTCAGTTTTTAATAAAAATATTTTGAATTTTTATTTATCTTTTCCTTACCACGAAGTGAGAACTGACACTAGCGCCAGCGTGTCGCTGTGGTAAACAAATATAGTGCTTTTTAAAGAGTACGTTTATTCTTTGTGGTTTATGCGCTATCCATGAAGTACATTTAATTCAATCCAATAAGTTTAAATGAAATGCAAAATGCGTATACTTTAATATTCTTTAATATTCTGCACAAGGAAGTCACGTGGTGTACACATCAGTTTTGTTTAATGTGATAGTTAAAAAACACGGTAATTTTCGGATATGATCTAGCTAAATAAAGAAGTTTGGATTCATATTCCCCGCAGAAGATTTGAATGTTTATATAAACGTGCGATCGGGAACACTTAATGTTCGAATTTCAGTATCCTCTTCCACGATAGCAAGTTTATCGTCAGAGGCAGTACAAATCCTTCGATAATCAAATCCTACTGCCTTCTCTCTGAGAACACGGATGACTCATAGTTCGTAGCTGGTTGATCAGATTCTTGGACTAATGCTGCTTGAAATATATTTGAGAGCGACAGCTCGTGACATATGCTGGATAGATTGCATTAAGTTGGCTGAACGCAGAGGACAAGAGTTTCCCTCCGGAAGGAGGGATAAAACTTTGCATGTAATCTTAAGATTATAGTCTCGTACTACCTTTAAAGAAGATTATTTGGAAATCCTTTAAAGAAAGGTACATTTCATTAGTTGAATAAATATTTAGCTGTTTTGGCTGCACTCGATGAATCAGCTGGAATTAATTAATTAATTAATTAATTGCAAAAACTTCTTTTAATTTTATGCAGTTGTCTGCAGCTGAAATTTCAGCTGTATAAGGAATATTCCTCTTCCCCACTGTGAGGTCTGGGATGTAAGTTGTAGCAAATCCGCCTGGTAAATGGAAGATTCTGAGTTCGAATTCAAGAGAGAGTACAGTTGATTTTTAAAGTTCCTAGCTCAAAAAAAATTCTTTAGTAGTGGAAAAGTGGTGGAAGATAATTTGACACCACCTGAATTTGGGGATTAACAATCCATCTCATTTGTGCTCCTGTTTCAAATAATTATTTAATAACTCTAGAAATGTGCTTAGTACAGAAATCATGTCCGGTATCTGATAATATGATATAAATATTTACGCAACAAAAGTTCATTTATTTGTTCCAGACATTTGCAAAGTCACAAATTTAATTAACTTGATTTCGCAAGAAAATAATTTATATTTTCTTGATAATTTAGATAAAATATTTATAAAAAATTTATAAATTTATATTTTAGATAAAATATTCTAAAATTGCAGTTAGATTTC